>JAGDQO010002498.1:0-87635 GCA_018342035.1 Solanum appendiculatum | reverse complement strand
CCCCTGAGGGGTGCACCACTGACCAACCTTGTTCTTCTGAGAAAGGCTCAATTATGAGAATACTTGTCGGGAACGAAAAGATGGTAAACTATTCGTTAGCGGGGTGAAGCCAGAGGAAACTCTGGTGGAGACCCGCAAAGATACTGACGTGCAATTCGTTCATCTGACTTGGGTATAGGGGCAGAAGACTAATCGAACCGTATAGTAGATAGTTCACAATGAACTTTCATTCAGGCTAGATGAAGCTCGCATGCTAGTTCTATCGGGTAAAGCTAATGATTAGAGATCTCGGGGGCGCAACGCCCTCGACCTATTCTAAAACTTTAAATAGGTAGAATGGTACGATTGCTTTGTTGAGCAGCGACACGAAATAAAGAGCTCCAAGTGGGCCATTTTTTGTAAGTAAAACTGGTGATGTGAGATGAATGAAAAGAGTGGTTAAGGTGCCAAAATGCATGTTAACCTAGATCCCACAAAGGGTTTTGGTCAATTAAGACAAATAGGATGGTGGTCACGGAAGTTGAAATCCGCTAAGGAGTGTGTAAGAAGTCACTTGCCAAATCAACGAGACCCAAAAATGGATTGCACTTAAGCATGTGACCTACACCTGGCCATCAGGGCAACCGTCAAGCCTTGATGAGTAGGAGGGTTTGACGATCGCTATAATACCTTGGGCGTGAGCCATGGTGGAACGACCGTCAATGCTGATCTTTGTGGTAGTAGAAAATATTCAAATGATAACTTTGAAGGCCAAAGAGGGGAAAGGTTACATGTGAATGTCACATGCACATGGGTTAGTTGATCCTAAGGGTCGCGGGAACCCCGACTTATAAAGTGTTTCATGCATACTCAAAAAGGGAATCAGGTTAAAATACCTAAATAAGGACATGGCGGTTTACATCAACGTGAGAAAGTCCAGAGACGTCGGCGGGAACATCAGGAAGAGTTATCTTTTCTAATTAATAGCCTAACCACCCTGGAATTGGCTCAACCAGAGGTAGGGTTCAATGGCTGGAAAAGCACCGTACGTCGCGTGGTTTCCGATGCGCTCCCGACAGCCATTGAATATCTTGAAAACTGAATGTTGTCCAAGCTCGATCATACTCATAAGTGCATCAGGTCTCCATGGGGAACAACCTCTGGTCGATGAAACAATGTAGGTGAGGGAAGTTGGAAAAATGGATCCATAATTTCTGGAATAAGATTGGCTCTGAGGGCTTGGCTTGGGGTCCAAGTCCCAAATCCATCGGCTGTCGGTAAACTGTTTGAGTTGCTCTCGTGCAAGATCGGGTCGTCGTGTAGCGATCGGGGAACTGAGTTTGAAGGGTTCCTTCAGGGGCCTTCCCAGGAGTAAAATAGCCAACTCAGAACTAGTATGGACAAGGGGAATCTGACTATTTAATTAAAACTTAGTATTACGATTGTCCCAATAGATGTTTATGCAATGTTTTCTCTGCCATGTGCTCAGAATGTCAAGGTGAAGAAATTCAACCATGCGTGGGTAAATGGCGTGAGTAACCTACGACTCTCTTAATGTAACAAAATGCCTCATCATCTAATTAGTGATGCACATGAATAGATTAACGAGATTCCCACTGTCCTTGTCCACTATCCAGGGAAACCACAACCAAGGGAGTAGGCTTTGATGAATCAACAAGGAAAGAAGACCCTATTGAGCTTGACTCTAGTCCGACTTTGTGAAATAACTTGAGTTGTGTAGTATAAAAGGGAGTCGAAAGGCGAAAGTGAAATACAACTACTTTTAATGTTATTTTACTTATTCCATAAATCGGAAGCGGGGCACTGCCCCTCTTTATGGACCCAAGGCTCGCTTCATGGGCCGATTTGGGCGGAAGACATTGTACGGTAGGGAGTTAGGCTGGGGCGGAACATTTGTTATAAGATAACACAGTTATCATAAGATGAGCTCAACGAGAACTGAAAATCTCATGTGGAACAAAAGGGTAAAAGCTCATTTGATTCTGATTTCTAATACATTTGCGAAGCGTGAAAGTGTTGCCTAACGATCCTTTCGACCTTCAGAATTGGATGATAGAGGCGTATGAAAAGTTACAACCAGCATATACTGCTTGTCGTAGCCAAGCGTTCATAGCGATGTTGCTTTTTGATCCTTCGATGTAGGCTCTTCCTATCATTGTGAAGCAGAATTCACCAAGTGTTGGATTGTTCACCCACCAATAGGGAACGCGACCTGGGTTTAGATTGTCGTGAGACAGGTTAGTTTTACCCTACTGATGATAGTGTCACAAAAGTAATTCAACCTAGTACAAAAGAAACCATTGATTCACACAATTGGTCATCCCGCTTAGTTGAAAAATCAATGGTGGGAAGCTACCTTATGCCCTATAATGATTGAATGCCTCTAAGTCGTAATCCAGGTTAGAAGGGATGCATGCACCCACAATCTGCTCTCTGACTCACAGTAGGGGTCTATGGCCTCAAAGGAACATATCGTTGGCTAATTCATCACGACAAAATCATCACGGTGACTACGTAGAAGTAAAATTTGCATCGAGCGGCAGGTAGAAAACTTTGCAGACAACTAAAATACCCAATGGGCTATTGTAAGTGTCAAAATGGCCTTGCTGCCATGATCCACTGAGATTCACCCTTTTGTCCCTCTGATTCATCCCTCCAACCTCAAATGCAATTATTTCTAACTTTTCAAAAGGGAGGCTAATGTATTGTTTACATCCTTGGAGGGAAAAAACTATTAAGTGTTGAAAAATAAGTACCGAGAATAACATAGTACATGAATGTATTACTTTGCCGCTAAGTGTGAAAATATTTGTTCTATGCTGACTAATAAGTTGTCCAAAAATATTTTCACATTGATAGGTTTTCATGACGTTGAGTTCATTTATCATGTCTAATTACATATCAAGGGCTCAATAACGATGTCGCTATAATAAGTTTTTTGGGATGTCAGGTGATCCTATAGCAAAGTGATATATTGAGAGGCATATGGGTCTACATAGGCAGCACGGGCATCCCATGCGAGGCCTGGCGACATTGGCAAAGGCCTGTGCGCATCAGACAGGCAACATCTGATGAGGCTAGGCGAAATCAGTCAAGGACTGCGTGCATCGGACATGCGACGTCGGCTAAGGCGAGGCAGTATTAACCAAGACCTGCGCTCACCGAACAAGCAATGATGGCTCAAGCCAGGCGACATTAGTCAAGACATGAATGCATTGGCCAAGCCTTGCGCGCATCGGACAAGCGACGTCAGCTGAGGATAGGCAGCATCAGTGAAGGCCTGCACACATCGTACATGCGATGTTGGCCGATGGCAGGCGGCATAAGCCAAGGCCTATATGTATCGGCGAGGCGACATCAGCTGGGGCAAGGTGACATAAGCCAAGGCATACATGTATTAGAAAAGCGATGTTGGCCGAGGACATATGACATTAACAAAGCCTTTGGCATTAGACAGGCGACGTCGGACAAAGACATGTTACATAGGCCAAGGCCTACTCACCAAGGCAAGTCGACGTTGGCCGAGTAAATGCGTCAATTTATAAGGCTTGCGTGCATCGGATAGGTGACGTCGACCAAAGCGAGGCGGCATCAGCCAAGGCCTGCACGTATCAAACATGTGATGTTTGCTGAGAATAGGCGACATCAGCCAAGTACTGCGCACATTGGCTAGGCAATGTTGGCTGAAATAAAGCGGTATTTTCCAAGGCCTGCATGGATCGGACATGTGACGTTAGTTGAGGCAAGACGACATCAACCAAGGACTGCGTGCATTAGATAGAAGACGTCGGACAAGGCCTGCACGCTAAGGGCAAAGGCCTGCATACTCAGGCCAGGCGACATCGGCTAAGGCATGTGCGCATCGGCTAGGTGATGTCGAAAAAGGCTAGGCAACCTCGTCTAAGGCCTACGCACATAAGACAGGAAACATCGGTCGAGGCAAGGCGGCATCGGCCAAGGCTTGCGCAGATCGGACAGGCGACGTCGGATGAAGCCAGGTGATATCATCCAAGGGCTGCGCATCAAGGTCAAGCAACGTCGGCCGAGGCCAGACAACATAGTCCAAGGATTGTGCAGCGAGGTTCAACGACATCATCCAAGGCTTATGCACCGATGCAAGACAACGTCGTCCGAGGCCAGAAGACATCAGTTGTGGCCTCTGTGCATCGACTATCCGACATCATCTATGGTCTCTGTGAATCTATTACTCGAGGTCAGGCAACATCAGCAAAGGCCTGCACATGTTAGACATGCGACTTTTGCTGAGGCCAGGCGACATTAGCCGAGGCCTACGCACATCATCCAGGCAACATCGGCCAAGGCTTGCGTGCATCAGAGAGGCAACGTCGACCGATGCTAGGTGGCATCAGCCAAGGCTTGCATGCATCGGACGCGTGATGTTGGCCGAGGATAGGCGGCATCAACCAAGGCTAGCACGCATCGGCAAGGCGAAGTGGGTAGAGGCCAGGCGACATCGACCAGGGCATGTGCGTTGAGGCTAGGTGATGTCGGCCGGGGAGAGGCGACATTAGATAAGGCTTGCATGCATTGAACATACGATGTTGGACGAGTCCAGGTGACATCAGCTAAGGCCTGTGCGCTTAGGCCAGACAACATTGGATGAGGACTGGCGACATCGGCAAAGGATTGCATGCATAAAACAGGCAACTTCGGCCGAGGGCATGCATTAACACCCAAGTCCTGCGCGCATCAGCCAAGCAATGTTGTCTTAGGAAAGAAGACAACGACCAAGGCTTTCATGCATCAGACATGTGATAGCGGTCGAGGCCAGGCGACATTAGTCATGGCATGCATGCATCGGACATGCAACTTCAGACGAGGGATACGCACTGAGGGCCAAGGCCTGTGCTCCCAAGCTAGGTCACATCACCCAAGGCCTACGTACATTGGCTAGGCAACGTCGGACGAGGCCAGGTAACATCGGCTAAGACCTATGCGCATCGGACAAGCAACGTCATCCGAGGCCAGGCGGCATTGGCTAAGGCCTGTGTGCATCGGACAAGCAACGTTGGACGAGGCCAGCTGACATTGGCCAAACCTGCGTGCCAAGGCCATTGACATCGATAGAGGCCAGAATATATCTTCCAGGGCCTGCAAGCTGAGGTCAAGCAACATTGTCCAATGATTATGCACCGAGGCCAGACAATGTCGGCTAAGGCTAGGAGACATCGCCCGTGGCCTATGTGCATCTGCCAATCGACATCGGCTGTAGCCTGAACACATCAATTAGCTGAGGCCAGGTGACGTCGACAATGTGTTGCGCACATCAATTAAGGGGATGCGACATCGTTCGTGGCCTATGCGCATCAGACATGCGACATTGGCTAAGGTCTAGACGACAACATGTGGACGCCCATGCCGTACAAAAATCAAAAGAGTTCAAAACACCTTTCATGCATAAAACATCACATATTTGGGCATATCTATCTATTTTCCATCATCTCTTCCTGACGCTTCCACCCCACGTGCTTCAATCGTACCGATTTTCACTAATTTTACGGTTCATACGATATTTAAACATCTTTTATTTGTACAAATATGTACTCAATAATTAGTTTCACATTTTGAGAAGTGTTTTATAGTATTTTCCTATTTTTTGACATTTGTTATTATTTTTTAAATTTATTTTTACATTTTAATATTTTTACGTTGCATTTTAAAAACCAAAATGTACTCAATTGTTGTATTTAAGGTTACTACATTTATTGGTATGTTTTTGGTGTTTATTTTATATTTGTTTTTCATATTTTTGTATTATTTATTAATTTATTAATTATTTTCAAATTCTTTCTGAAAAAATAAAAAAAATTGTTATAAACTCTTATTTTATATATATAAAAGTAATTTGAGCAAGATATTGTGTGTTTGTACCTTACCCTGTGCAAATTTGGGTTGTACATGTTCATTATGATTCTCTAGGAAAATCATGTCTACTCTTGCCACTTGGGTTCTTAAAGCATATATAAAAGGGCTAGGGTGTTGGAGGCACACTGAGGCAATGGCAGTAGGACAGCATGTGTGTCATGTGGGCATAGTCAGCGTGAAGCGTTGGCGCCTAATGGCATGGATGGCTAGTCCGTGCTATGTCGTCGGGCACCTACAAAAACATCTTGACACGAGCTCGTTGGGCGGTCATGGTACACCGGTGAGGGCATTTCTCTAGATCGGTCTATATGCGTTTTGTGAGGTAACGACAGTGCTTTTGGTCGTGTGGCATTTTCTAGATGCTTTTTTTATAGCTGACTCTAGACACTGCATGCACGGGGTGTGTAAATCCATGTATGACCAAGTGCTATCAGTGGGCCGGCATTGGTGGTGCTCGTCTAGGGACTTCTGTGTGCCTTCATCATCTTTACATGATTAACTTCCACCCCCAATGGACGTGCCGAGGTGGGGCTTTCTTTGGCCATGCAATGTTGCCATTGACATCGGCGCACGGCATCTTATGTCGGGCGTTGGGGCATGTGTTGGGCGTGCATTGACGAAGTATTCAAACGCAAAGTGCATGAGTGGTGTTTGGCTTTTGTTGTTAGGTTGGATCCCTTCTTCGAGCAGTGACATTCTGACCCGCATGCCATTTCGATCGTGTGGCAAGCACAATCTAGGCTTGTCTGAAGTCGGTCTCCTGTGCTGCATACCTAATGGCGAGGCATTAATCACGTGCAATCGGTTGCCTTCCCCCCCACATTGCATGTGCAAGGTGAACCAAAAATCTGCTCTCACTTCCCACGCCTTCCCATCTTCATCATGCGAGGGCGCGGTCTGTGACCAATGGTTCGGATTCTCTGATTCGGTAGACGTAATGGGCATATGGTCTTCATCGGCTCCTATCTGACCATAATGAATGCTCCTTGTGAATGACTGCTTCGCTCACCTTGGACCCTGCCATTCCCGAAAGGGCACGACAGGCTCTTGCGGCACACAACGTGGTTGAAGAATGCTACCTGTTTGATCCTGCCAGTAGTCATATGCTTGTCTCAAAGATTAAGCCATGCATGTTACGTATGAACAAATTCAAACTCTGAAACTACGAATGGCTATTTAAATTAGTTATATTTGTTTGATGGTATCTACTACTCGGATAACCGTAGTAATTCTAGAGCAAATACATGCAACAAACCTCGACTTCTGTAATGGATGCATTTATTAGATAAAAGGTCGACGCAGGTTCTACTCATTGATGAGATGATTCATGATAACTCGATGGATCACATGACCATTGTGTGTGCGACGCATCATTCAAATTTCTTCCCTATCAAGTTTCAATTGTAGAATAGTGGCCTACTATGGTGGTTATGGGTGATGGAGAATTAGGGTTCCATTCCAGAGCGGGAGCCTAAGAAATGGCTACCACATCCAAGGAAGGGAGGAGGCGCGCACATTACCCAATCTTGACACGGGGAGGTAGTGACAATAACTAACAATATTGGGCTCTATGAGGCTAGTAATTGGAATGAGTACAATCTAAATCTCTTAATGAGGATCTATCGGTGGGCAAGTCTTGTGCCAACAGACTCTGTAATTCCTGCTCCAATAGCATATATTTGAGTTGTTGTAGTTTAACAGCTCGTAGTTAGACTTAGGGATAAGTAGGCCAGTCCGCCCTAGGTGTGCACCGGTTGTCTCATCCCATCTTTCTGGGATGTGCTCGTAGACTTAATTTGTTGGGTCGTGCCTTCGGTGTTGTTACTTTGAAGAAATTAGAGTTCTCAAAGCAAGCTTACGGTCTTTATACATTAGCATGGGATAGCATTTTATGATTTCGGTCCTATTATGTTGGCCTTCAGTTTCAGAGTAATGATTAACAATGATTGTTAGGGGCATTCTTAATTCAAAGACAGAGGTGAAATTCTTTGATTTATGAAAGATGAACAGTTGCGAAAGCATTTGCCAAGGATGTTTTTGTCATGACCCAAGGTACCCCCTAGACGTGACATGGCGTACAAGACCCCGTAAGGCCTCATACAAGCCACTTAGCATACATACATACAAGATACAAGAGATGAAGAGTTCAGAAGACAATGTCATATCAAGGCCTATAAGAGAAAAGCGGAAGTGTACATCAATGTCTCAAAGCCAATCTAACATAAGAGTGAAAAGTAAGGTTTGGGAAGTAACCCAATACAAAGCAAAAATGAAAGTACATGAAAGTAAAGAACAACTAGGCTATGTTCTCGAATGGATGAGGACTCACCAAGTCTTTAAAATTCTTCTACTAAGCTATAGCCACGAGTGGATAGTGACTCACCAAGTCCTACATACACATGTCAATGTAGGCAAGAGTATGCGTTAGTACAATCAAGTACCAAGTATGATAGCAATGCACATAAAACATTTAAAGAATAATAAAATGGGACATTTTAATGACATGCAATGGCCAAGCTAAAAAATGATAGAGCATGGAAAACATAAGAAATAAACCAAGGCCAAAGCAAGCGTAACGTCTTTACTTTACTTGAGAACATTATAACAAAACTTTTGTTCATTAGTTATGGGAAATAGCCTTAACCGACATATAAGACGATGTGAGCTATCAACATGGAATCTGGTGTCTACCCTACATCGAAAGAGGGTTGCCCTACTTGCCAAGGTAAGACCATAACTTTTTAGCTTACGTGGATCCACTAGCTAGTGTCTATCATAGACCATCATCCTATGGTGGCACATAGTTTAGGGGACATGGGTAATCGCCACTTGTCCACTCGGTGCTAAGCATAATTCCCATAGATTAGTCATAGTTCAATTATCATAGGTAGACAAGGGTGATCGCCTCTTGTCTACGTTTGGGAACAAGGATGATCGCCTCTTGTCCCTTCATTAGAATAGCTCCTTAATAACATGGGTAATCACATCTTGTTCATTCTAATTGATGTTGTGGTTGATAGTGCACGATCTAGCGTGGTAAAGTAAGCTAGTGCATGGTTTAGTGTGGTTTACATACAATTTGATGAATCCCATGAGCTTATGCTAAGTATCCCCCAATTTATGATTATGCTTATGATTGTGGGGTTATTGAGAAAAGATGAATTGCATGAACTCTTTGTGAAGTGAGCTAAGGATTATGATTATCAAGCTATGAATTCCATGTAAGACTATGAATGATGAAAAGAGGATATTTTATGAAAAGATGCATGTTGAATCAAAATCTATGATTTTCCTCTATTATGTGGGTTCCCTCAATTATGATTAAAATTACCTTGATTTATGGCTTTCTAAGTGTTTGCTTGCATTGAATTACATGTCTGAGGAGAAGCTTATGAACCCATGATTTATGAGTTAAGAGCATGATGAGCTATGTAAATATAAAGCTTGTGAACTCATGCATGTTTTATGAAGCTTATGATATGTTAGTGCATTTTGTTGAGTTGTGAAAAGGTTTCTCATGTAATGCTCAACCTATGAGTGTGAAAGGTTTTCTCACACGTAATGATTCATAACTTGTTGAAAGGTTTGTTCAACTAAGCTTGAATCCATGATTAATGAGCTATTCTATGAAGGGACAAGAGGCGATTACCCATGTTCCCTAATGTAGACAAGAGGCAATTACCCATGTCTACTAATAATGAAACCATGACTAATAGAAGAACAAGTGGCGATTATTCATGTTCTTAAGGAGCTATTCTATGAAGGGACAAGAGGCGATTACCCATGTTCCCTAATGTAGACAAGAGGAATCACCCATGTCTACCTAAGATAAAATGAACTATGATGATTCCGTCAAAAATATGCTTAGTATTGAGTGGACAAGTGGCGATTACCCGTGTCCCATAACCTATGTGCCACCATAGGGTGATGGTCTATGATAGGCACAATCTAAGCAGTTCATGGTCTTACCTTGGCAAGTAGGACACCCCTTTTTGGTGTGGGGCAGACATCGGATTCCATGTTGATAGCTCACATGGTCTTATATGTCGGTTAAGGCTATTTCCCCACAAGTTAATGAACAAGTGTTCTCATGATGATGGTTTAAAGTAAAGGAAAGGAAAGATGAATAGCTTGTCTTGGCCATGTTTTTATGCTTCATGTTTCTTATGTTCTATCATGTTTTAGCTTGGCCATTACATGTCATCATTATATGTCCTTCTAGCATGGTTTATATGCCCTTTTATGCATTGCTATCATACTTGGTACTTAATTGTACTAACGCATACTTTTGCCTACATTGATTCTATTGATGTAGGACTTGGCGGTTCTTCTCATTCCACTCGTGGCTAGTCAGTTCCAGTGATAGTGAAGACTTGGTGAGGCCTCCTATGTTCGAGGACCTAACCTTGTTACTTTTTCATACTTTTCGTTATGATTTTGGATATTGTACTAGGCTGTGTCCCAAACCTTCATTTCTATTCTCTTATGTTAGATGGCTTGAGACATAAGCTGTAGACTTCCGCTGTTTGTTATATAATGTTCTTTTTAATTCTTTTCTCTATTATCTTGTATGTTATGTATGCTAAGGGTTTGTGTGAGGCTTCTCGGGGTCTTGTACGCCGTGTTACATCTAGAGGCTACCCTTAGTCGTGACATAAGGGCGTAACCGACTTAGAGTAGGGGTTAAACATTTAGGAAAAAGACCATAAAACCCTTAAATGATAATTGTCGGGACCCATTAACGGTCGACACCTACAGTCCATAAGTCAACCTACAGACCGTACTGTTCCTCCGTCGATTGGTTCAGAGACATCCATCTTAGGCCTTCCAACGATGACTCCCATGTACGGCTCGTGGTCCCAATGACTGGTCGTCCTGTTGCTCCGTAGGTCATGGTTCGGAAACTTGGCATCCTTAAGACTGTCAATGGCCAACTACGATTCCCACTTACTGTCCGTCATTCCTTCTACGGTCCATAGGTGGCCTCCGTCACTGGCATCGGAACCCAAAATTTTCAAAAAGTTTCAACCCTTGAATCTATGGTATACAATTTTCATTAATCATGAATGAAAGTTGGGGTCTCGAAGATAATCAGATACCATCCTAGTCTCAACCATAAACGATGTCAACCAGGGATCGATGGATGTTACTATTAGGACCCTGCCGCCAACTTATGAGATATCAAAGTTTTTGGGTTCCAGGGGAGTATGGTTGCAATAGGGCAGGCATTAATATGAAAAGGTTGACTTTCCAGCTGGGACATCATCCACAGCGTAATCTTCCTTTAGTTTAGGAAGTAGATTGAAAAGGCTGAAACTTCAAGGATTTGACGAAAGGGAACCACCAGGAGTGGAGTGTACGACTTAATTGGACTCAACACGGGGAAACTTACCATGTCAAGACATAGTAATAATTGTCAAAGTGAGAGCTCTTTCTTGATTCTATGGGTGATGGTGCATGGACGTTCTTAGTTTGTTGAACGATTTTTCTGGTTTAATTCCATTAATGGATGAGACCTCAGCCTGCTAACTAGCTATGAGGAGGTATCCCTTCGCGGCCTGCTTCTTAGAGGGACTACGACCTTTTAGGTCTCGGAAGTTTGATACATTAACATGTCTGTGATTCCCTTAGATGATATGGGCCGCACACGCACTACACTAATGTATTCAACGAGTTTATAGCCTTGGCTATAGTCCCGGGTAATCTTTGAAATATCATCATGATGTGCATAGATCATTGCAATTGTTGGTCTTTATTGAGGAATTCCTAGTAAGCGCGAGTCATTTACTCGTGTTGACTATGTCCCTGCCCTTTGTACACACCGCCAGTCGCTCCTACTGATTGAATGATCTGGTGAAATGTTCATATTACAGCGATGTGGGTGGTTCGCTGCTCACAACATCATGAGAAGTCCATTAAACCATATCATTTAGAGGAAAGGGATATCGTAAAAAGGTTTCCATAGGTGAACTTGCGGAAGGATTATTGTAAAAACCTGCAAAGCAGAATGACCCACGAACACGTTTCAACACATGGAGATGACGCACAGTCGAGGGTGTTTAGGCTCCCCGCCTGCATGTTGGTCGGGCGACCAATGAACCCCGGTGCTGAAAATGTCAACAAGGAATACTAAAATTGACAGCCCGCCCTTCGCGCTATCTTTATGAAGTGCGTGGGGGGACGTGTGCTACTCTTGAAACACAAACGACTCTTACCAATAGATATCTCAGCTCTTGCATCGATGATGAACATAGAGAAATGCGATACTTGGTGTGATATGCAGTATCTCCTACTTCATCAACTCTTTGAATGCAAGTTGCACCTAAAGCTATTAGGCTGAGGGCACGTATGCCTGGTCGTCATGCATCGCGTTGGCCCCCACACGCTGCAAGACATAGCGCGGGGAGGAAGCTTGCCTCCCATGATCCCTTAGCATGCGGCTTGCCTAAATGCGAGTCCAGGTCGACGGACGTCACGACAAGTGGTGGTTGAAACTCAAGTCTCTTTGTTGCCGCGAGTACAACCCATTGTGCATTCGCAGTGCCAAACCCTCTTTGCCCCTTTTTATTAAGTAAATCTGACCGCGACCCCAGGTCAAGCGAGATTACCCATCAGTTTAAATATATCAATAAGCGGAGGAAAATAAACATACAAGAATTCCCTTAGTAGCGATGAGCGAATCGGGAACAACCTAGCCTTAGTATCGGGCAGTGCTATCATCTGAATCATAGTATGGAGAAGGGTCCTCGGAGTCATACCGGGCCCAATTAACCTGGAAAGGTGGCCAGAGAGGGTGAGAGCTCCGCTGTGCTTGGATTTTTCACCCCACAAGGCACTGTTTACGATTTGGGTTGTTTGGGAATGCAACCCAAATTGAGCGATAAATTCTTTCCAAGGCTTAATGCGGACGAGAGACAGATAGCTAACAAGTACCGTGAGGGAAAGATGAAAATGACTTTTAAAAGATAGTCAAAGAGTGCTTCAAATTATTAGCAGAGTAGCACATAGGGGCTGGCGATGCGCCCCAATCGAATGTGTAACTATGATGAGCCGGTCCGCAGATCAACTCAGGGCATGGACCAGCATGGATTGGAACGGAGGCCAAATCATGGGCTCTTGATACGCCTGTGGAATGTCTTCTCCTTGATTGTTGTAGGCAGCACACATCTTTGTTGTGCTTTTCCATCTAGGCACTCTGGACGCTAACATATGGGCTCCCCATTCCAACTGTCTTGAAACACACACCAAGGAGTCCGACAAGTGTGTGAGTCAACAGGTAAGTAAACCCATATGGAGTAAGGATGCAAATTATTGGGATCCCCCTGAGGGGTGCACCGCCGACCGACCTTGATCTTTCGAGAAAGGTTCTTGTATGAGCATACCTATTGGGACCCAAAAAAGCTAGAGGAAACTCTTGTGGAGGCCTGCAGCGATACTTACATGCAAATCATTCATTTGACTTGTTTATAGGGGAGAAAGACTAATCGAATTGTCTAGTAGCTGGTTCACTCCAAAGTTTAACTCAAGATAGATAGAGCTTGCGTGTGAGTTCTATCGGGTAAATCCAGTGATTTGAGGCCTTGGGGGTGAAATGCCCTCGACATATTCTTAAACTTTAAATAGGTAGGACGGTGCGACTACTTTGTTAAGCCGCGTCACAAAAGCAAGACCTCCAAGTGGGCCATTTTTTGGTAAGAAGAATTGGCGATGTGAGATGACCTAGAAGACTGGATACAGTGCAAAACTACACAGTAACCTAGATCCCACAAAGGGTGTTGGCCGATTAAGACAAGCAGGATGGTGGTCATGGAAGTTGACATCCGCTAAGGAGTGTGTAACAACTCACCTATAGAATAAACTAGCCCCAAATATGGAAGGGACTTAAGAGCGCGACCTACACTTGGCCGTCGAGGCAAGTTTTAGGCCCCAATTAGTAGGAGGGCACGACCGCCATTGCAAAAACTTAGGATGAGCCTGGGCAGAGTGGCCATCGATACAGATCTTGGTGATAGTAGCAAATATTCTAATGAGAACTTTGAAAGCTAAAGAGGGCAATGGTTCTATGTGAATGGCACTTACACATGGGTTAGTCAATCCTAAGGGTCGGGGGAACCCCAACAGATAGCACATTTCACGCATACTCTAAAAGGGAATTGGGTTAAATTTCCTGAACCAGGACGTGGCGGTTGACAACAATGTTAGGAAGTTCGGACACGTCGGCAAGAACCTTAGTGATAAGGATGAAAGGGGCAATTAAAAGAAATAAGAAAACATCTGTGGAATTATTGAAATCTAATCGAATTGAAACAAAGGACTTTAAACCTTCACCTCTCAATTGAATCCGATCAAACAACAATAACTCAAACTCAATCAAAAATGAGAAAACCAAATTGAATCCCAAAAAGGGTAACTCGATGACCGATTAAGCTAGAAGAAGTTAACAATCAATTCTAAGAGTTAACCACTAATTACTCACTAATTCCTTAAGGGAATTAAACTAAACACTAAATAATCAACTACAATTTGAGATCATTCAATTTCAACATTTAACATATTCTAAGTCTTCCAAAATGAAAACAGACAAATATTTATACTAAGGAAATAAAGAAGACACTTCATTAAAATTTTAACCCTTAATGAGATAAGAGCCTCGTTTAATTGCCTTCTTTTGTGAATTCTTGAATTCATGAGATGGCCATTTGCACACATGGCCAGATTCTTCCTTCTCTTCACTTTTATGGACCTTTAACAAATCATGTCTTTATTTGGTGTCCATCAAGCTCCTCTAATGCTTTCATATGATCTATGCTATCCGTGTCGTTATCATGTCCTCCTCTTCATGAAAAGGATTTATCCTTGAATTTAAACCTTGCAAAAACATAAGAAGGACAACTAACCTAGAGGTCCTCATAGAAAGAGGGTTAGTATAATTGTTTGCACAAAAATCTTTATACCAAAGAGACTCAATCTCAAAGAACAACCAAGTATCCTCAATTATCATGACTATTAAGCCCATACATGGAGCATAAGGAAATTGGCTATTACGCACATCTAAAGGATAATACCACTCCAAAGATGGCACTACTACAAGCTCACACTCTCAAACGTTCACCGGGGTCAAAATGATAGAAGGTCCACATAATCGGGTCATACAAACAAGTATATACCTCAATAAAATCCTGACCCAAATGTAATGCTCATTTAAGATAAATATGAGACTCGTCGTATGCAAACAGATAGTAGAGAAAAGTTTCATGTACATTGGGGACATCTAAGGTGTTCCTACAAGCAAGATCACAACTAGGTTCAAGGATCCTAGAACTCATTACATCATAAGATAAAACACAAAAAGACAACATGACGAATTTAGGATAAAACTAACCTTCTTTTGACAAAATGTCCTACCCCCATAAGATGTACAATAAACAAGATCATGCATAAAGAGGTAGTAAAGAAAGAGGGTTAGAAAACAACCTTTTCCCACACACAACGTAGACCCATCAAGTGTATTGTAAACCCTCAAGAAGGACTTTCCATCATATATTTCCTCCAAATTGTGCTTGCCATCTTTGCCAAGCATCACTAAACCAGTGCCACAATTCAACTAACAACCGAGGTCAAATGGAAAGTAAATCCATGAACATGGATAAATCACACTCTTTTTTTGCCCGGTTGGCACCCTTATCTTCCAATATCATATTCCACTCAAAAGCAAAAGTATCATCATATGCAAACAAGTAGTAGAGAAAGGTGTCACATAAATGGACTTCAACAAAGTTGCTCCCAAGTTTAGCCTTTACTTTATATACTAAAGCATCATAACTCAAATGAAGAATTTGAACACATAAGGAACAGGTAGCAATTAACACATAAGCATCACCTTTCTTCTTAACACTATCCTCTCCAATAAACGTACTATCATCTTCACAAAAGAGATTTCCATCTTTGAAAAGTATGTCATCACACCATAGTTGATTATAGCCTTCAAGAGTGGCTACACTTCAAACATTATAAGGTATTCTGCTATGCACACTCTCAAGAGTCATGTCATCATCAAACAGGATATTATTATACATAAGTTCATTAACACCATTATCACTTGATAATAAACAATCATTCAAAGCAGATGAATCAACACTAGGTGGACACAAATTGATTTTACTAAAAGAACCAATTTGGTCATCAATAAGATCAACTAGTCTATCTACATTCTCAACATGCACATCATCAAAATATGACAAAGAACTACATGGCAATGTAATATCACTCAAGGCAAAAGTGTCAACACTAGGTGGACACAAATTGATCTTACAAGAAGAATCTATTTTGTCATCAATAGGTTCAACTAGTGTATGAACACTCTCAACAAATACATTATCACGATGTGGCAAAGAATCATTAGGCTCAAATGAAATCAAGCTATCACTTATACTCAATTGGCTACTAGCCACACGATGAATTTCGAAGCTTAAGAAAGTGTGAGAATTATCATTGTTACCTTGTAGCTCATAACATGCTGTGTCTTCACTTTGGTTTTGAGGCTGAAACCAAAAATCTGCTCTATGAAGTTGTACCTCACGTGCACAACAAAGAGTGGTACCTCTGTGTGTGGCAATCAGCTGAGACGGCACTGATGTGGCTGTTGTGTTGCTGCTGCGTTGGCGGTTGACTGCTGATGTGGCAGCCCACATGGAAATATTTTTTTTAAATTCAAATTTTTTAAATTTCAATTTTTTTTATTTTTTTTCAAATTTCCACAAGTGGACTAATAAACACCTTGACCCACTTTTGACTTGAAGAAAATTTGATCAAAAGTACTTTCTTCCTTTTTCTTCAAGAACTCATGAAGAACACCAACTATATTGATGAACTTCAAAAATTTATAACTAACTCAATTTAGCTCCGATTTTCATGAAATATAAAAAACGAGTTCCTTTCAACACCAAAAACAAATTCCAATAGTTTTTAACCCTCAATTTTAAGCGAAAAATAAACCCATTTCCTCCATCTTCAAGCTATGAAAAACATCATGAACATGAAGAACAACAAAAACAAACTCCACTTCAAATCTTCACCAAATCACCCAAATTTTCAAGAGTAGCTTCCTTTCAAGCTAGAGAACAACACCCAATACCTTTTGAGCTCGAATTCAACCTCAATCAATAAGACCCACTTGAAAATTCTTAAATGTTTCAAAGCTTTAAGCTCCTTTAATGGCGGATTCTTCTTTCCAACTCCAAATAACTTGAAATTTTGAACATATATTCAAAAAAACTCTAGGGAACAAGAATGTATTGTCAAAAACAAGAATCAAAATATTTTTTTCAAAATTTTCGGAAGATTTTTGAGATATTTTTTGCAAAACAAGACTATATTTGTTGGAACAAATCTAAACCTGGCTCTTGATACCAAATGATAAGGATCAAAGGGAAAATTAAAAGAAATAATAAAACATATGTGGAATTATATACATCTAATAAAAATTTTGAGCAACAAAGGACTTTATACCTTCACCTCTGAATTGAATCCTATCAAAAAACAATAACCCAAACTCAATCAAAAATGAGAAAACCAAATTAAATCCACAAAGTGGGCAACTTGATGATCATTTAAGCAAGAAGAAATTAACTATCAATTCATAGAGTTAACCACTATTTATTCACTAATTCCTTAATGGAATTAAACTAAACACAAAATAATCAACTACAATTTGAGAGCATTCAATTTCAAAATCCAACATACTCTAAGTCTTCAAAAATGAAAAAAGACTTATATTTATACTAAGGAAATAAAGAAGACACTTCTTTGACAATTTTACCCTTAATGAGATAAGGACCTTGTTTGGTTGCCTTCTTTTGTGAATTCTTGAATTAATGAGATGACCATTTGCACACATACTTTCTTCCTTCTCTTCACTTTGATGGACCTTTAACACATCATATGTCTTTATTTAGTCTCCATGAAGATCCTCTAAAGCATTCATATGATCTATGCTATCCGTATCATTATCAATCGGAAAGAGTTATCTTTTCTATTTAACCGCCTACCCCCTGGAATCGGCTCAATCGGAGGTGGGGTCCAGCGGACGGAAGAGCACCGCAGGTCGCGTGGTGTCCGGTGCATTCCCCGCAGCCCTTGAAAATCTGGAGGACCGAATTCCATCAATGCCTTGTCATACTCATAAGCGCATCAGGTCTCTAAGGTTAACATCCTATAGTCGATGAAACAATGTAGGCAAAGGAAGTCGGCAAAGTGGATCCGTAACTTCAGGAAAAGGATTGGCTCTGAGGGCTTGGCATGATGTCCCAGTCCCGAACCCATCTGCTCTTGGTAGAGTTCTCGAGCTGCTCCTGCAGCGAGATCCAGTCACCGTGTATCGGTCGGGGGATCGAGTTGGAAGAGTTCCTTCGCGGGCCTTCCATAGGCGTCGAACATCCAACTCAGAACCGGTACAGAAAAGGGGAATCCAACTGTTTAATTAAAATAAAGCATTGTGATGCTTCCAATGGATGTTTATTCAATGTGATTTATGCCTAGTGCTCTCAATGTAAAAGTTAAGAAATTCAACCAAGAGCAAGTAAACGGTGGGAGTAACTACAATTTTCTTAAGGTAACCAAATGCCTCATCATCTAATTAGTGACAGACATGAATGGACTAACAAGATTCCCACTGTCCCTATTTGATTTACAGCGAAACCACATCCAATGGAATTGCTTGGCAGAATCAATGGGGAAAGAAGACCCTGTTGAGCTTGACTCTTGTCTGCCTCTGTGAAATAACTTGAGAAGTGAAGTATAAGTGGGAGCCGAAAGGAGAAAGTGAATGAACACTACTTTTAAAGTTATTTTACTTAATTCGAGAATCAGAAGTGGGGCATTGCCCCTCTTTTTAGACCCAAGGCACACTTCATCGGCCAATTTAGGTGGAAGACATTGTCAGATAGAGAGTTAGGCTGGGGCAACATATTTGTTAAAAGATAACACTGGTGTCCCAATATGAGCTCAATGAGTATAGAAATCTCGTGTGGAAGGGTAAAATCTTGTTTGATTCTAATTTCTGGTAAATATATGAAGTGGGAAAGTGTGTCCAAACGATCCTTTAGACCTTCGGAATTCAAAACTAGAGGTGTCAGAAAATTTACCACTAGGATAACTTGCTTGTGGCAGACAAGCGTTCATAGCGACGTTGCTTTTTTATCCTTTGATGTGGGCTCTTCCTATCATTATGAAGCAGAATTCACAAAGTGTGGGAATGTTCACCAACCAATAGGGAACATGAGCTGGGTTTAGATCGTCATGAGACATGTTAGTTTTACCCTACTGATGACAGTGTCGTAAAAGTAATTCAACTTAGTACGAGAGGAATCGTTGATTAGCACAATTGGTCATCGTGCTTATGTCACGACCCAAGCCTAGGGCCTAGATGTGACCGGCGAATGGGGAACCCGAAGGAACCCCAAACAAGCCTCATAGCGTATCATTACACATCCTTGGTCGCGGAAGCAATTAAATGACCATAAACGATAAGCATAATCAAGGGGGAAATCGGGACTAAGGGAGCAAAAAAAAGAAATGATACATAAATACCATAGATGAGTCAAGCTCAAGCATAATACACAACTTGTCCAACACCACCTCTAAACATGAGTACTTAGCGGGGGCCAAGACAAACTACCGGGCTCACCCTCATAGTCAAAACATAACTAGAAAGGAAAAGTTTTATACATAGCAAAAGATCATGAGCAACGTCCCCGAAATGGAGGACTCACCAATAACCACTATAGAAAATCGTACTAGCCACGCGGAGGAGGATGGTCAAGCGGTGCTCCGGTCCCTACATGGTGACATCATGTAGGCATAGAGTATGCGTTAGTACATTTGAATGTACTAAGTATATGGGATGCAATGCAATGCTACATTAGATGGACATCATAGGAAAAATGCGTAATCATACCCAATAGATAGCATATTAATGAAATGATATGTATAATGATGCTTACATAAAAATCATATTTAGTGGGACGTAGTACATGTGTGGCGAGTGACCATCAATATAGTATTTCCAAGGCCTACCACCCCCTTGGAGAGGCGAAAGAGGTACAAACCCCTCAATATGGTTACACGGGCCTACCACCCCCCGAGCTAGGGACCAAGGTACAAACCCCTCGATACGGTTATACGGGCCTACTACCCCCCGTACTAGGCAACCAAGGTACCAACCCCTCGATACGGTTATACGGGCCTACTACCCCCCGTACTAGGCTTGGTCGACTCACAACACTTATATAGAGAAAATCATATACATGTGTCCATTTCATCATCATTTCAGTAATTACATAACCATCCGACTCATAGGACGTACCTTGGACCTTCCCTTTCCTAAGAATTCTATAAATGGGCATTTTATCAAACACAAGGTGGGCAATTGTTCATGTAAATGAAATCATGTATTTCAAGAATACTAAGTCCAACCAATTCCAAAATCCATATAAATCAGCCCACCAACAACATACATATATATATCAACCTTCATAATTTGATCATGGAAGCATGTAAACCATAAACATCACATAATAATTCCATTTCATGATAATATGCAAAATGGACCATAATAGGGTGTGTAGTAGTAATTCCATAATTCAAGAGTTCATAAATAATCATAAGGACCCATAAACTTGAAGTAGAAATAGAGGATAAATGGTTGGACTTGTGGAAAGGAAGGTTTCCACAATCAAACCCACATACCTCAACTTTGGAGAATCCTTGATGAAGATTGGAATGGAGAATCGAAGCTTGAGATTGAGTCTTGAATCCGGAATTAGAGCTTGAGATGTTTGAATTTGGTTGAAGATCTTGGTGGAATTTTTGGAGAGGGCTTAGAGAGTGTTTTTGGAGTTAAGAAAAATGACTAAGTATGGGACATATCCCCTTTTTATAAAAAAACGTCTCCAACCCGCCTAAAAAAAAAAGCTCACTGGAAATTGCAAATCTGCACAGACAGGTTTTACGAAAATGGTCATAACTCCCTCATCCTAACTCGGACTAAGGTGAAACCAAGTGCGTTGGAAAGCTAACTCAAAGAGCTTTAATTTGATAGGTTGCAGCCCTTCCAGTTCCTTGTGTGCTAAGAGATATGCCCCTTTAAAGTTGACCCTCCAAATCACAATTTTTGCGATTTTCGAATTTTGATACGGTTGCTCTAAAATTCGGGTTAGACCCATTTCCGACTCAATTTGACCCCACAAATAAGAATATGAAGTCGAATTTCCGAAATCATGCACGGATTTTGAGATATATGGAAATTACAATTATAGGTGTTTCCGAAGCACATTTTCAGGCATTTTTGGGGTCGTTTCAGCTTAGTTGAAAAGCTAGTGACGAAAAGCTACCATATGCTGGATTATGACTGAATGCCTCTTTGTCGAAATTTGGGCTACAAGCATGGCATGCACCCACCGTTCGCTCTCCGACCCGTAGTAGGGACCTATGGAAAATAAGGGAAAGTGTCGTTGGATAAGTCATCTCGACAGAAGTGTTGCAGTGATCGACTTGAAGTAAAATTTCCATCGAACGGGGGGTAGAATCCTTTGCAGATGATTTAAATACCCAACGGGGAATTGTAAGTGTCAAAGTGGCTTTGCTGCCACGATCCATTGAGATTCAGCCCTTTGTCGCTCTGATTTGTCACCCCCCACCACAAATCAAATTATTTCTAAATTTCCGGAAGGGAGGCTTAAGTATTTCTTACTTCCTTGGAAGAAAAAAACATTAAGTGTTGAAAAATAAGTACCAAGAATAACATCGTACATGAAAAGTATTACTTTGCCTCTAAGTGTTGAACTATATGTTCTATGCTGACAAATAAGTTGTCAATAAATGATTTCGCATTGACATGTTTTTGTGACGTTGAGTTCATTTCTCAATTCTAAAGACATATCAAGGGATCAATAATGATGTCACTATCATAAGTTTTGGGATGTCAGGTGCAATCATATAGGAAAGGGACATATAGAGAGGCATATGGGTCTACGTAGGCAGCACATGAGTCCCACGCGAGGCTTGGCAACATCAGCAAAGGCCTTTGCACATCAGACATGCAACATCAAACCAGACCAGGTGAAATCGGCAAAGGCCTGCGTGCATCGGGCATGCGACGTCGGCTGAGGCTAGGTGGCATCAACCAAGGCATGCACGCATCAGACAGGCAACGTTTGCCGAGGCCATGTGGCATAATTCAAGGAATATGTGCATCGACAAGGCGACAATGCCCAAGGCTTGGACGTATTAGAAAAGCAATGTCGGCCGAGGCCAGGCAACATAAGCCCAAGCCTACACGCATCAGACATGCAACGTTGGCAGAGGACAGGCGGCATCAGCCATTTCCTGCGAGCATCGATCAGGCGACGTCGGCTGAGGCCAGGCAACGTCGGCTGAGGTCAGGCAACATTAGCCAAGGCTTGCATACATCAGACAGTGATATCGATTGAAGCCAATTGGCATAAGATAAAGTCTGCGCGCATCGGACAGGCGACGTCGGACAAGGCCATGCTACATCGGCCAAGGCTTGAGTGCATCAGACAAGTGATGTCAGTTGTGGCCTAGCAGCATTAGCCAAGGCTTGAACTCATCAGAGTGGTGACGTCAGATAAGGCCTGCTCGCGAAGACGAGGTGACATTAGCCAAGGCCTGCGCCCTTTGGACAGGAAACGTTGGCCGAGGCCAGGGGACATTAGCCAATGACAAGGCGATCTTAGCCTTGGCCTTCGTGCATGAGATAGTTCATGTCGTCTAAGGTCATGTGACATCGGCCAAGGGTTGTGCACATTGGAAAGGTAATGTCAGCCGAGTCAAGGAAACAATTGCCAAGGTCAATGCGCATCGGCCAACGGATGTCTGACAAAGCAAGGCGACTTCAGCCAAGGCCTGCGTGCATCGGACAAGTGACATCGATCAAGGATAGAAGGCATTAGCCAAGCCCTATGTTCATCGTTTAGGCAACGTCAGACGAGGGCAGGTGACATCAACCAAGGCCTTCGCTCCAAGGCCAAGCGACGTCGGCTGAGGCCAGATGACGTCAGCTGAGGCCAGGTAACATCGAATGAGGCCAGGTGACATCGGCCAAGGCATGTGTGCATCGGATAGGCGACGTTAGCTGAGGCAAGACACCATCAGCCAAGGCCTGTGCGCATTAGACAAGCTACGTCGATCGAGGCCAAGTAACATTAGCCAAGGCCTGCACACCAAGGCTAGGCGATGTCAGCCGAGGGCTGATCATCGCGGCCAGACGACTTCGACCAATGCCTACGCACATTGAACAGGCAACGCCGACCGAGGTCAGGAGACATCGGCCATGGCCTATGTGTATTGGATAGGCGATGTGGTCCAAGGCCAGGCGACATTGGCATAAACTTGTGCGCATCAAACAGGCGACGTCTGCCGAGTCAAGGAACCATCGGCCAAGTGACATTAGATGAGGCAAGGAAACATAAGCAAAGGCCTAAGCGCATTAGACAGGATATGTCATCCGATGCCAAATGACATTAGCCAAGGCCTGTGTGGATCATATATGCAATGACGGACAAGGACAGGTGACATCGGCAAAGGCCTGCCGCCGAGGCCAGGTTACATTGGCCGAGGCCAGGCGACATCGGCAAAAGTTTGCTCGCCAAGGCCATGCGATGTCGCCTGAGGCCAGCTGATATTGGCCAAGGTCTGCGTGTATCAAACATGCAACGTCGGCCGAGGCAAGATGGCATCGGCCAAGGCCTGCACGCATTAGATAGGCAATGTCAGCCAAGGCTAGGCTACATCGGCAAAGGCATGAGTGCAAAGGCCAGGTGACGTCAGCTGAGGCCAGGTGACGTCAGCTGAGGCTAAGTGACATCAGCTGAGGCCGGTGACATCGTTAGTAACCTACACGCATTGGCTAATCGACATCGACAGAGGATAGGTGACATCATGTGTGGCCTGTGCGCATTGGTCATCTTACGTCAGTCGAGGCCAGGGGACATCGGCCATGGCCTGCACACATCAGACATGCAAGGTCGACCAAAGCCAGGAAGCATTTTTTGTGGAATGCATGCATCGGATAGGCAACATCGGCCGCGGTGACATGCGGACGCCCATGCCGTACAAAAATAAAAAGAGAGTGAAACACCCTTCATGCATAAAAATTTCATACATTCAGGCATATCTCTCTATTTTCCATCATCTATTCCCAATGCTTCCGCCCCACATGGTTTATTTATACAGATTTTTACTACTTTTACGATTTATCCGATATTTAAACGTCTTTTCTTTGTACAAATATATGCTCTATCATTAGTTTCACATGTTGAAAAGTGTTTTATAGTATTTTCCTATTTTTTTAATATTTATTATTATTTAAACTCATTTTTATGTTTTAATATTTTAACGTCTCATTTTAATAACCAAAACAAACTTAATTGTTGGATTTAAGGTTACTACATGTATTAGTAATTTTTGGGTGTTAATTTTATATTTATTTTTCATATATTTTTAATTTATTAATTATTTTTTTTGGAATTTTCATAAAAAAATAAAAAAGAAATTTTTTTGTGGAAAACTATTAATTTTTATATATAAAAGTCATTTGTGCAAGCTAATGTGTGTTTGTACCGTAGCACATGCAAATGTGGGTTGTACATGTTCATTATGATTATCTCAAAAAATCATGTCTCCTCCTACAACTTGGGGTTTTATAAGCATATATAAAGGGGGTAGAGGTGTTGGAGGCACACTGAGGCGACAACAGCTGGACGACATAGGCGTTCTGCGGGTATAGTCGGCGTGCAGCGTGGGAGCTTGATAGAATGCACGGCTAGTCCGTTCTACATTTTTGGGCAACCACAAAAACACGTTGAGGAAGGCTCACTATGCAGTTGTGGTACGCCAGTGAGGGCATTTCTATATATCGGTCTGTACACGTTTGGTTTGGAAACAACAATGCTTTTGGGCGTGTGGTGAGTTCTAGAATCTTTTGTCATGGCACACTTTAAGTGCTGCACTCACGGGGCATGTAAGGCCATGTACAGCCAAGCGCTATCGGTGGGCCAGCATGGGCGGTGCCCATGAATGGCCCTCAGTGTGCCTTCAACAACTCTACGAGATTAACTTCTCACCCCGAAGGAAATGCCAAGGTGGGGCTTCCTTTGACCTGGCAACATCGACATCAGCATCGACACGCGATATCTTATGTCGGGTGTCGAGGCAGGTGTTGGGCATGCATCGATGAAACATTCATACGTACGACGCATGAGTGGCGCTCGACTTGTGTGGTTAGGTATGATCCCTGCTTCGAGTAGAGACGTCCGACCCACATTCCCTCTCAATCACACGGTAAGCACAATCTAGGATTGTCTGAAGTTGGTTTCCTGTGTTGCATACCTAATGCAACGGCATTAATCACATGCAATTGTTCACCTTTTTCCCCTTGTATTCCATGTATGGGGTGAACCCAAAATCCGCTCTCGTCTACCATGCCTTCCTCACTTCATCGTGCGAGGGCAAGGTCCGCAATTGGTGGCTCAAATTCTCGGATTCGATAGGAGCAGTGGGCATGGGGTCTTCATCAACTCTTATCTGCCCAAAATGAATGCTCCTTGCAAATAACGGCCGCGCTCGCCTTTGACCCTATCGTGCCTGAATATGCACGACAAACTCATACGGTGTGGAGCGTCATTCAGGAATGCTACCTGGTAGATCCTTCCAGTAGTCATATGGTTGTTTCAAAGATTAAGTCATGCATGTGTAAGTATGAACAAATTCATACTGTGAATCTGTGAATGGCCCATTAAATTAGTTATAGTTTGTTTGATGGTATCTACTACTCTGATAACCGTTGTAATTCTAGAGCTAATTGTATCACCTAGGATTAGAGAAAAGCCTAGGCGGGCAGGTTTAGCACACAAAAATGGACACTGGAACCGTCCACGGAGCCCTAGATGGGCCGTGAAGAGGATCACGGTCTATTTGGGGAGTCGTGAAGAGTTTCCAGAAGCTGCCTCAGGCCGGGGTCACTTGATGGTGACCCATAAGGCCCGTGGAGGACTTGAAGGCTCGTCAAGTGAGTCGTGAAAGACTCCTAGTTTTGAAGGGTTCTCCCCTAGTAACTGGAAAAGGGATCACGGATGTCTAAATGACCTGTGAAGCCCCACACGGTCCGTGAAGGCTCGTCAAGTTCTGCGATTACCTGTCTCCTTCTGCATATATATTTTTGCTTGTCTTTTGCTTTTGAGACAGTCTTGTTTCGGTGGTCCACTTTTGGGAGTTGTACTCTCTTTTTAGTAGTTCTCTACATGTGACTTCCAGGTTCTAGGAGGTATCATTTATTGTATATAGTTTGGGTTCGCTTTCGCCTTTCCCTTATGTGTTCCTTTATTTATGCTCTCGCTTAGTTGAGCCTAGTTCCCCCCCCCCCTCTGTCCCATTATTGTTAAGTTTTGGGACAAGATTTGGCTTGTCTACTGGTGGGTTGGTAGGCGCCATTATGACTTGAGGAATCGGGTCGTGACAAGTAGATGCCTGTTTGTACGTAAGGATAGTAGGTAGACTCTAGTATTTAACACTCACAAGGCTTGATATCACTCATGTAGTGAATCTAGCTAGTAAATTTATGCAATGCTATCCTGTGTTGCCACTTGACTTAATTCTAGGCTAGACTTTCTTCCTATTAATTATATATAGATATAGACTAGTATATGTACCCACGTGTTGTGCGAATATTTTAAAATATAATAATTTCAAAATTTTAAAATAATTATTAATACGAATTATTATTAAATTGCATGTATAATCATATATAGTATTTTGATTTTATATGTACACTTAATGCTAAACGTTATCCTATGTTGCCACTTGACTTAATTCTAGGCTAGACTCCCTTCCTATTAATTATAGATAGATATAGACTAGTATATGTACCCACATGTTGCGCGAATATTTTAAATATAATAATTTTAAAATTTTAAAATAATTATTAATAGGAATTATTATTAAATTACATGTATAATCATATATAATATTTTTATTTTATGTATACACTTAATGCTAAATTTTACCCTAATCTATGTGCAATTAGGATATGTTCTTCAAAGACATCAAACATTATTCTAATATTGATTCAGAGATCAATCTAAAACCTAGTATTCAAAATATTGATTCTACTTTTAGCTAAAATCTAAAAATTTGCAAAGCATGTGGCAACCTCTTTAGGACACTCCTTTCTCATTCAATCCGGCAAAATAAGACGATTTTTTCATTTAATCAAATATACTTTCATAAAATAAGGACGCACAAAAAATTGAATTTCAATGATTATTATAATATATATATATATAATTTGAAAGCTGAGAAAAACGAATCATCTTCTATTTATTTGATTTACTATAAGTTTCTTCTTTTATTCTATGAACTTTTAGATTTGTTCAGTTTTTTTAAGTATGCTGTAAATTTTATTCTTTAGTAATACGTATAACTTAACGGTGGCAGATAACATTAGGATATATTTTTAAAAGATTTAAACTAATTTTATATAAATAATAAATATATTATTTTTAATATTGATTAGATAAAGTTTCGAAGTTATAAACATCATCAACATGCTATTATGAGTAAAACGTCAAAATATATATATGATCATTCATTTCAAACCGATTCGTATTCGAAATTTTGAAAGCAATAATATCAATTATTATCTCAGATTTAAATACTTGTAGATATTTTAGGATGAGGAATTTCAGGGATGATTTAAGTTAGTTTTTTTTAATCTTTATCTGTTTTTAAAAAAATTTACCTATGTATTTTTAACTTATATTTACTTTTTTTTTAAATCTTGTTAATTGTTCTATTTTTTTGGGGCCAAACAGACCCAACAAGTCAAATTTTATAAATCAACCAAGTATTTATACGAATGGGCAAGCCAAAAATGCTAAACCCATTTAAAGAAAACATCTAAGAAAAACTAACTAAACAAAATTAAAAAGAGGAAAGACTAAAACAATAAAAGTAGTTGCTCCTCTTTGCTCCTGTAGTTGTTGTCTTGCTTATCTTCAGCCTGGCTTTTAGTGGTAGACAACAAGAAATCTGTGAATAACACGCCAAAATTTTACCGGAGTCCTCAACGAAAAATTGTGTAAATACTTTTATTTATTTTTTATCATGCCCTTTTTAAAATTTAATTTAATTTTATTGCTATCGTCACCTCCAACATCCATAATTCAAGCACTAAATAAAAATAAAAATAATGCATGTTTTATGAACCAACAAAATCTGCTTAATATGATTAAAAAAACAACTAATGAATTAAATGTACTGCACTAATAATATGAGACCTTGGAATATTGTCACTTTCTTTATTATAGAACATTTTATGGATAAAAATTGAATTAACCTTAAGGGGAAAAATGAGAAAAATGGGAGTAGTGGTAATTTTTAAGAATACCTCTATCTGTTTTTTTTTTACAGAGTTATTTGACAAATTTTTACATAATTATTTAGAAAATTAAAATTACATTTTTTTTTGGAGATAATTTTTTTTAAAGAAAATAATCAAACTGAGATGCGAGAATTATTTTGATGATAAAATGTGATACTATTTTGTAAAATACAGACTTATAATATGTTAAATTTATTTTTTCTTAAAAATGATAATTGGAAAATATTTTATTGATGACATGTTTTTTTTTTTACAAAAAAGAGATTTAAAATATTGAATTTTTAAATAAATATATATATATATTTGTGATGCTGACGGGACACTTTTGTCTTTCCTACTATATAGGTACTAAATTAAAATATATAATTGAGTTTTGAGAGATAAGGTAGTTAGGTAAGTGCATGAGGAAATTTACGGATGATTTAGGTTAGTTTTTTTTTAAAAAAAATTAAATATTACCCATATATTTTTAACTATTCCTTTATTCAAGCTCGTCGGTGACTGCAAAGGGTTCTCTAGAATGATTGTCTCTTCACTTTCCTGATTGCTTATTGATTTTTTCTCTCTGTTTATTTTTTATTTTTGATCGGTTTTGTTTTGTTTTATTATTGTTGTAGATTTTGTTAGTGGGGTTAGCACTTTAGGCTAGCCCACTTTTGTAAATATGGGCGCTTTTTTAATTAAAAAAATCAGACCCATTGGGTAATTTAATTTTTTTAAAAAGGAATTAAAAAATCTATTCTTTTATTAATGTTTTCTTCTTCTTTTTTTTCCCTTAATTTTTTTGTCATAGTATTTTTAATTGATTTTCTGAACAAATAACAATTTTAAATTTTATTAATTTTCTTTGTTTTGTTTTAGCCTTGTTACCAAGTGCCTTGATATTAGACTGCCATTTGAGAGAAAATTACCATTTTAAAGTTTATTTTTCTTTAAATTCATCATTACTAATTATAATATTATTTTTGCTTAATGTCGAGTGCATAACATTTTAATATTATAAAGAAATATTTTTTGCATATTGTTGTTACATTATCTATTATTTTAATTTTTTAAATATTAGTTATTAACTTTATTTCATTGATCAAGTAAATTGATTAATGAATAGCATCACATTATATTTATGCTATGCACTTTATATATTATTTTTATATATTATCAAGATTGCAAGGGGTATTCTATCATAATGCTAAAGAAAATAAAAGCTTTTGATGAAAGACACATAAGATAGTACGCTTATTGTATTACTTAATCACATTGCTAAGGCTATTTCCTTAAATATAAATATTATCTTATATAAAATAAACTAAAAAGTAATTTCGGACATCTAAATAATATACAAATCTAAATTAGTTTTTGTTATGATTTTTTTAAGAGAACATGAAAAAAGTAAGGAAAATTTAATTTAATACAAAGTCTTATATGAAAGTATTGATTAAACTATATGAATTCAATTTATCAATAGACATCATTTTGTGCTTGGAGCCATCACTATGATTTCTTAAGTAAATATTTAATAGTCAGCCTATAGGTCAAAAATAAATTAAATTGCTTAATAGTTATGTAACATCTGTCACGATCCGAATTCCCAATTCATGATAGTACCTACTAAAACCCACCAGTAGGTAAGCTGACCCGTACCCAGAACGAGAAGTACTGAATATAAGGACAGAACTAAACAGAAAATAATACTAACGATAACAAAAGACGGAAACGAGAAGCACACCAAAAATTATATACAAAGGAAACCCTCCAAGAACCTAGAAGTCACGAGTACAGAGTTGTCTAACAAGATAAATACAAGTCCCAAAAGTGGAACACAACAAGCCGTCTCAAAGGCAAGAGATAAGCTAACATATGTATAGAAGGAGACAAGCAGGCCCAGGACGCCAAGTGCTCACCCTCGTCTCCGGTATCCACAAGCTGCAAAAGACGGCATGAACGATCACTTTGGATAGCTGGTACTAGTACCTGCATCACGAAAAGATGCAGAGTGTAGCATAAGTACCGAAATAAGGTACTCAGTAGTCATCATAGGCCAACCGAGCAAGAAAGGTAAAAATAGTATGAAAAGATAGAATCTAGACATAAACAGAGGTCAAAGCGGATATAAAAAGAAGGCACATGAGCATACCGAAATTAAATCTAAGTACAACTAAACTAAACCTAAATGACCCCCATATGCCAGAAGGTACACTCGTGCGCAAGTTTAAATAAAATCCGAACGGACCCCCAAAAGCCCGACAGGTACACAGAATAGCAAGTCTACAAGAAAGAAGAGTAACCTCGATCCAAATCCAAGAACATCAACGTGCTCCCAGCCCATGTAACCAATAACCAGTCAACTCTCAGCCCAGCTAACAAGAGTTACAATCAACCCAACCAGTCAACTCCGATCCCTGCTATCAATGGTGACAACCAACCCAGGCCGCCCAGCCATATAGTCCACTCCAATGAGCATAAGCCACCTAGCTAGCAAGAATGACTCAGGGGCATGTCAACTCCATAGAGGATCTCAGATATCCAGGCCACCAAGCCACCCAGTACACTCCCAAGGGCGTTAGCCGCCAGCTGGCAAGAGTGTCTAGGGGCATATTGACTCTAAAGAGGATCTCAAGTAGGTTCCAACATACCGTGGATCGACGTACACCCTCAAAGATATCACAAAAGGCTCCAAGCCAGAAGCGTTCTTATCCCGAGAAACCACGCAATCACTGGTAACGCATCAGAGCTGCAGAAAGAGGGAGAGGAGACAGAAAGGCTAACAAGCAGCGCAAAGGCCTAAGCTAAGGCTCATACTAATAGACCCAAGGCTGCTATTCCAATCTACAAGGACCTAGTCCATTCGAGCAGCGTCACAGACATACCAAATTCACAAGGTGCTTGGGTCTAAGGCAACACTAGTCTATCCTACACTAAGGCCAAAACATGCTCCAAAAATAACTAATCACATAACATGCTACAACACACGTACAACCCTCTACCATGGTACTCCCCTTGAAATAGTAGTAATCAACCCTAAATCATGGTTTCTAAGATGAAAAGTAGAAATAACTAGGTACCCGCCCCCAATTCACACTCATCATGAATTCACACATTCGTGCTCAATCTAACTAGAAAAGAAGCCATAGCCTACATGTAGGCCAACAACACGCGCTTCAAATCTCAAAGTTGGAGGTTTTTCCTTTTGAATGGCCTCTGAACGCTGCCACTCTATCAAATATATGATCACAACGCCAATACGATCGTGTAGACACTAAAATCACCCAAAACATAGATGGACCAATTTTTAGAGTCAAATGGGAATTATGATCTATGTAGAAATTTCTGGAATAGACTCCATCAAAAGGTCCTAAACTATGCCCTGAACTTGTGTCTCAAAGTAGGACACAATTCGCGGCTTAAAACAGCATAAACAACAACACACACCGAAAACAAAAAATAGGAAAAGGGGCAGCAGCTTTCGCACCAAAGTTACCTCAAATGATTTTCACCAATACAATCCAATAACTTGACCACGTAGCCCCAACAATTACAAGTGTGTGGGACTTCAAATCACAAAAATCAGAGTTAAAATGAGGGAGAAATCACAAAAATACCATAAGAGCCAAGGCTGCCTTGCAATCAACCTTAAATAGAGAGGCTCGATCGATGGCCGGTCACGACTGCGGCCAATTGCGCGCGAATGCGGATGCCCAGAGTGCCAGCCATTAGCGACCGCGAGGTCAGGCACGCGAATGCGGATGCCCAGAGTGCCAGCCATTAGCGACCGCAAGGTCAGGCACGCGACCGCTAGGCCGCAACTGATAGTAAAGGGCTCAGGCCTCTAAACTTCAACGAGGTGCTTGAGATTCATCCGGAACCCCATGCGTGCAAACGAAGTATGCTACCCCATCGAAAATGGCATTCCGAACTCAATGGAACCATCAAAATTCCCATCGAGGTTGTTTCGACAAAAAGTGGGTCCCAAACCCAATTTCCATTTTAAGCCAAAATCTATAAGGGACCTTGGAATTGGCCCGGAAGCCTTGGGACCCAAACGAAGGGTCATTCTAGACCAAAATCAACATTCTATAGCTAACAGTGCTGACATAATTCACATCTGAGCTCGTATAGCTAGAATGTTGACTAAATTCAAACTTAGGCTTCAACGTGAAAGTTAAAATGTCTAATCTTACAGCCTCTTACGGAAAGCCTCGGGAGTCATGCCATCTTTACTACTAGCCTAAAATGACCCTTCTGGAGCTGATTGAATCGTCAGAATTGGATTATGAGGTTATCTTCTTGAACTTCTGATAAAAAATGACTGTTCAGGGTTCAAAAGCTTCCAAAACACTAAAACTCGCATGAAAACCAAACAAACAATCAGGTGATTGAACTGCTAGTCCCAGCAAATCATTAATGACTTGGGGTCGCTACAGGAAAGCTCAAAATGATGAATAGGAGGCATAAACACAAAAATGATCTGGAGGTCATTATAACATCCACTACTAAAAAGGACTTTCGTTCGCGATAGTAAGAGTAAAGAAGTACCTGAAGGCTTAAACAAGCCAGGAAACTACTCCTGCATATCATGCTTGGTCTCCTCGGTAGCCTCCTCAACTAGATGATGCCTTCAATGGACCTTAACCACAGGAATGGCTCATGAATGCAACTACCACACATGTCTGGAAAGAATGGCAACTAGTTCCTCCACGAAGGTCAAGCGATCATCAAACTCTACTACATTATATTATAGCACATGGGACTTATCAAGAACATACCAGCACAGCATCGAAACATGAACAACTGGGTGGAGAGATGAAAACATCGGAGGCAAAGCTAACTCATATGCATCCTTTCTAACAATCCGAAGGATTTAAAAAGGCCCAATGTACCTGGACCTAAGCTTGCCCGGCATCCCAAACCTCGTCACACCCTCATGAGTAACACACGGAGGAAAAGTCTATCACCAACTGAAAACCTCAAAGGTCGCCGCCTACGATCCGTATAAATCATGTGCCTACTCTTAGTGGTCCAAAGCCTATCCTGAATCACCCTCACCTGCTCCAAAGCCTCCTTAATTGAGTCTATACCACGTGGTCTAGGCTCTGTAGACGCAAACCAACTAATCGGAGAATGACAACACCTACCATATAAGTCCTCAAACGAGGCTATCTGGACTAGAACGGTAGTTGTTATTATACTCAAACTCTACCAAAGGCAAAAACGGATCCTATTGACCTCCGAACTATAACACACAAGCCTGCAATATATCCTCAAGAACCTGGATAGTATGCTACGAGTGACTATAAGTCTGTAGGTGTAAAGTTGTCCTAAGGTCAACACGAGTGCTCAACTCATCCTGAAAAGTCGTCCAAAATCTAGAAGTTAACTGAGCACCTTGATCTGATATAATACAGATTGGCATTCCATGAAGACGAACCACCTCACAGATGTAGATACGGGCTAACCTCTCAGCGTTGAATGAAGACTGAATAAGGAGGAAGTGTGATGATTTGGAAAATTGTCAATGACGACCCAAATCCTGTTAATACCTCTAGAAGTGTGAGGCAAACCTACCACAAAGTCCATAGTGATGTGATCCTACTTTCACTCCTGAATGGGTAATTTCTTGAACTGACCACCAGGTCTCAAATGCTTGGCCTTCACCTGCTGACAACTCAGGCAACAGGACACATATTATGCAATATCTCTCCTCATGCTGGCCCACCAGTAATGCTGCCTAAACTCATGATACATCTTTGCGGTGCTCGAATGAATAGAATATCTAAAATCATGGGCCTCACGAAATATGAGTTGAATCAAACCCCCAACTCTAGGAACCCAAATACAACCTGTAATCCTCAAAACCCCATCTGAATCAAAGGTTACCTGATCAACATCACTTGCTAACACTCAATTTCGAAGTGTCACCAAGGCCTCATCCTTAAACTAACGACTACGGATCTTATCAAGAAGAGAGGACTGAGCTCCCACATAGGCTAGAGCACACCTAGAATCGGAAACATCCAACCAAACCATCTGATTAGCTAAGGACTGAATGTCAAAAGCTAAAGGTCTCTCTACAGTAGATATGAAGGTTTAGACTGCCCATACTCACTGTCTTCCTACTAAAGGTATCCGCCACCACATTCGCCTTGCTAGGATGGTAGAGAATACAGAGGTCACATTCCTTCAGAAGCTCAATCCAATGACTCTCCCTCAAATTAAGATCCCTCTGGCTCATGATGTATTGAAGACTCTTGTGATCAGTGTAGATTTCACAAGAAACTCCATACAGGTAGTGCCTCCAGATCTTAAGCGCAAAAACTACCATCGCCAACGGCAAGTCATTAGTGGGGTAGTTGCGCTCATGTAGCCTAAGTTGCCTTGACGCATAAGTAATAACCTGGCCCTGGTCATCAATACACAACCCAAACCAATGCTAGATGCATTGCAATAGACTGTGAAGCCCTTGCCTTCCACTAGAAGAGTCAGTACAGGAGTAGTAATCAGCAACTCTTTCTGCTTTTGAAAGCTAAACTCACACTCCTCAGACCCTTTAAAAGTTATATCAAGATGAGTCAACAGGTCAAAGGTGCTGCAATAGTGGAGAATCCCTCCACAAACCACTTGTAGTAGCCTACCAAACCGACAAAGCTCCGAAACACTTAAGTAGACCTAGCCCAATCACGAATAGCCTCAATCTTCGCTGGATCTACCATGATGCCATCCTTGGACACCACCTACCCCAATAATGCTACAGACTCAAGCCAAAACTCACACTTTGAGAACTTGGCATAAAGCCGATCATCTCTCAAAATCTACAACACTATCGTCAGATGCTGCTCATGATCACTCATGCTTCACGAGTATACCAGAATATCATCTATGAACGCAATGATGAAAAAATCAAGATACGGCATGAACACATATGTCATCAAGTCTCTGAAGGAGGCAGGGCAATAGTAAACCTAAAAGACATCACTAGGAACTCATACTGGCCATTTCGAGTCCTAATTGCAGTTGTACAGATGTCCACTACAATAATCCTAAGCTAATGGTAACCTGACCTAGAATCAATCTTCGAAAACACTGTGGCACCCTAAAGGTGGTAAAATAGATCACCAATACTAGTCATGGGGTAGCGATTCTTCACAGTCACCATATTTAACTACCTATAATCAATACACGTGAGCATTGTACCGTCCTTCTTCTTCACAAACAAAATGGGAGCGCTTCAAGGAGACACACTAGCCCTAATGAATCCCTTAGCCAAGAGATCCTGAATCTGAACTGTGAGCTCTTTGAGCTTTGCATGAGCCATCCGATATGGTGGAATGGAAATTGGCTGAGTACCGGGCTCAAGCTCAATAGAAAAATCAATATCACGCTGTGGGGGTAGGACATGTAGGTCGGTAGGAAACAGATCTACAAAATCATGGACTACGGGAATAGACTCAAATGGAAGGACCTCCGAACTAACATCATGCACATAGGCCAAATAAGCCAAACACCTGCTAGCCACTAGCCTCTGAGCCTGACCAAAAGAGATAAATCCAACTGGTGTGCTACTAAAGGAGACTTGCCACACCACCGGGGGAACACCTTGCATGGCTAAGGTAACGGTCTTAGATAAACAATCTAAAATTGTATGGTAGGGAGATAACCCATCCATACCAAAAATCAAATCAAAATCAAGCATATCAAATAATATAAGGTCAGCCCGGGAGTAACGCCCCTGGATAGTAACTAAGAAACATTAAAACACATGATCCACTACCAATGACTAACCCACGGGGGTCGACACATGCAACGACACTTCCATAGGCTTAGAACTCACACCCATATGAGAAGCATTATACATAGACACATAAGAATAGGTAGATCCTGGATCAAATAAAGCCGAGGCGGGCTGATGGCATAAAAGAATCATACTTGTTATCACATAATCCAATGCCTTAGCCTGTGCCCTCACTAGAGCTGCATAGAAATTTTCTGGTCCACCTCTACCGTGGCCATCAGTCCTACCACCTGACCTGCTACCCGGGTTACCACCCCGAATACCCTACTGTCCACCACGACGGTCCTTACCCTGACCTCGACCTTCAGCTGGAGGTGCTGCTGGTGGAGCAGGTAGAGCTCTCTGTGGACTGGAGCAATCTATCTATGCAAAGGGAAATATCTGGCCCAGTGACTTAACTCAAAACAGTCAAATCAACCCGAAGATGATCTGCTCTAAGAAGAATAGCCACCACGGCCTGAAGCACTAGCCTGGGACCCATGACTCTGACTAGAGCCAACCTCACTCCGACTATAATGATCATCCTCTTAACACTGCAATGAGGCCTGAATAGGCCGACTAGGCTAACCCTTTTTAAACCGATGTCCAGCCCTATCATATACATCTTTGGTCCTGGAAAGGGACCCACTATTGCTACCCTCATATCTAGCTCTCTTGTCGCTACTCCCTTGGGCCTCACGATGGAGCTTCTCAATTGTGCAAGCTTGATCAACAACATCTAGAAAGGAGCGAGCCAGTGAGATCATAGATTGAGCCTCAATCCGCATGTGCTGTCTAAACCCAGGAATAAAACATCGAACCCTCTCCTCCTCAGTAGGTAGAACCATAGTGGCATGATGGGAGAGCTCATTAAATCTCGCCTCATACTCAGACACTATCATAAAACCCTACTCCAACCTGAAGAACTTATCCCTAAGGTTATCTTTAATGCTTCGAGGAATAAACCTTGCCAAGAAGGCCTCAAAAAACTCAGTCTAGGTGACCGGAGGAGATCCAACTAGTCTAGTCTCAACAAATGTATGTCACCACTATCTGGCTGGCCCATCAGGCTTATACATAGTGAAGTCGACTCCTCTCGACTCCACGAGACCTAAGATATGCCACCGCTCACAGAAAGTAGTCAAAAACTCGTGGGCATCCCACCCACAGCCCCAAAAAACCTTGGAGGTGAAAGTTTCAAGGACACTCTAAACATCTTCAGCTGCTCTAACGGCATAGCTCCGGGCCCAATCACGGCCTGGAACCCCCAGGTGGTACTTGGACCTGAGGTGCCTCTGGTGTATGCTGATCCTGCTGACTTTGTGCTGGTGAAGGTGCCGGTACTAGCGCAGGTGCTGGTGCTAGGGCCTTCTGCATGCCACCAAACACAGTCAGAAGCAGGATAATGGCTACCTAAAGTTCTGGTGTCATAGCCGATCTGGGTGGTGGCTGAGCTTTTCCCGACCCCATCGGCTTCTCTTGAATATGGGCTGCTGGAGGATTTGTTGCAGCCTCCATACTCTGCTCTCTAACTATGGGTGGTGCTGCATCTCTTTCAGGCAAGGGAGGTCGACCCCTACCCTGAGTTGCCTCGCGGCATAGACGAGCCATCCTGCGAACAGAGTGAAACAAGTGAGATTCCAAGACACCAATAAAACACAGGCTACACAAAAGTGATACCAAAGAGAGGAATTCCTAATGACACCATGTAGCCTCCCAAAGATAGGACATTAACGTCTCAGCACCAACCCGTAGGACTCTACTAGGTAATAGCTTTGTACCAGAGAGACCAATGAACCTGGGGCTTTGATACCAACTTGTCATGACCCGACTTCTCGAGTCATGACGAAACCTACTAAAACAAACAAGTAGGTAAGCCGACACATTCTCAGACGAGAAGGAGTAAGTGCAATGGAGATAGAAATGGAAAGCACACAAAAATCTATATATAAAGAAAATCCTCCGGGAACCTAGAAGTCATGAGTACAAAATTGTGAAACAAGATAAATACAAGTCCCAAAAGTGGACCACAACAAGCCATCTCAAAGTCAAAAGGCAAGCTAGCATTTGTACAGAAGGAGACAGGCTAGTCTAGGATGCCGAGTGCTCACTCTCATTTTCGGTATGCACAAGCTACAAAAGATGACACGAACGATCAATGCTGGTAGCTAGTACTAAGGCCTACATAATGAAAAGATGCAGATTGTAGAATAAGTACCAAAACAAGGTACTCAGTAGGCATCATAGGCCGATTGAGCGAGAAAGGTAAAAATAGTCTGAAAAGATAGAATCTAGACATAAACAGAGGTCAAAGCAGATATGAAAAGAAAGCACATGAGCATACCGAAAGTCAATCTTAGTACAACTAAACTAAACCTAACTGGATCACATAAGCGTAGAAGGTACACTCATGGGCAAGTTTAAATAAAACCTGAACGGACCACTATAAGCCCAATAGGTACATAGAATAGATAAGTCTATGACAAAAAAAGAGTAACCTTGATCCGAATCTAAGAACATCAACCGTGCTCCCAGCCCAAGTAACCAAGAATCACTCAACTCCCAGCCAAGCTAGCAAGAGTGACAATCAACCCAGCAAGTAAACTCCTGGCCCAGCTAGCAACAGTGACAACCAACCTAGGCCGCCTAGCCATATAGTCCACTCCTAGGAGCGTAAGCCACCCAACTAGAAAGAGTGACTCGGGGGCATGTCAACTCCTGAGAGGATCTCAGATATCCAGGCCGCCCAGCTAGCCAGTCTACTCCCAGGTGCGTCAGCCGCCCAGCTAGTGAGAGTGTGCGGAGGTGTATCGACTCCGAAGAGGATCTAAAGTAGTCTCCAAGCCATCGTGGATCGATGACCACTCTCAATGATATCACAAAAGGTCCAAACTAAAGGCACTTCTCTCCCGAGAAAGCATGCAATCTCCGATCATGCATCAGAACTGCAAAAATAGGGAAATGAGACAGAAAGGCTAACAAGTTGCGCAAATGCCTAAGCTAAGGCTCATACTATTAGACCCAAGTCTGCTATTCCAGTATACAAGGTCCTAGTCCATCCGAGCTGCATCGGAGACATACAAAAGTTAAAAGGTGCATATGTCTAAGGCAAGAATAGTCAATCCTAGACAAAGGCCAAAACATGCTACAAAAACAAGTAATCAAACAAGTAAATGACATAGCATACTACAACCCTCTACAAGCATGGTACTACATCGAAAAAATAGTAATCAACACTAAATCATGGTTTCTAAGTAGAAAAGCAGAAATAACAAGGTGCTCGCCCCCAATTCACACTCATAATCATGAATTCACACATTAGTGCTCAATACAACTAGAAAGGAAGTTAAAGCCTACCTATAGGCCAACCGTGCGCGCTCCAAACCACAAGGCCAGAGCTTTTCCCTTATGAACGGCCTCTGAACGCTGCCACTCTATCAAAAATAGGATCACAACACCAATACAGTCATTTAGACACAAAAATCACCCAACATGGAGATGAACCAATTTTTAGTGTTAAACGGGAATCATGAGATCCGTACTACAATATCAAGAATTGACTCCATCAAAAGGTCCTAAACTATGCCTTGAACTTGTGTCCCATAATAGGACACCATTCACAGCTTAAAATAGCTGAAACAACAACACAGAATGAAAATAAAAGTAAAAGGAAAAAGGGCAGTAGCTTTCGTGCAAAAATTACCTCAAATGGAGTGTCACCGACACAATCAAATAACTTAACCACGTTGCTTCAATAATTACCAGCGCACGGTACTTCGAATCTGTCATGAACCAAAATATCAAGTCATGATGGCACCTACTATGTCCCACCAGTAAATAAGCCTAACCCATAGCCCAGAACTAGAAGTAGCGTGCTATTGCACAGAAGAACGAAATTGCGGAAGAAAACAATATTAGTAAAAAGCAAAAGAAAAGGGAGAATGAAATCAATAACAAAAATCAACCCAAGACCTGGTATTAGCTGATATTTGTGCAACTATTCAAAACTAGAGCACAATAGTAATACAATAATACAGGACTGTCTCTAGAACCAAAATAAAGACTAGTCCTAGTCTAACAAAGAGGGAGAGTGAGGCAACTCCGAATGCCAGGAGCTTACCCAAACCTCTGAATCCAAGAGCTACTCTACATGAGACCAAATTAGTGACGAGAACTCATACTATAATCTTCATGGTGCAGAAGTGTAGTATGAGTACCAACAAGTGGCACTCAAGAGGCATAGGCCAAATGAGCTCCAAAGATAAAGAGAGCAAAAACAACATGTAAAAAAGGAGCATATATCATAGATAACTAAAGGAACAACATTAATATCAACATAATAAACGAATTTAAGTAAAGAAAAGAGAGTAAATGAAGCAGATAAAGAAAGTAAGGGACGAACTTGGATGTGCTAGCCCATCAATCTAAACATGACAAGGCTCTACTCAGGGAGACAACCAGCCCAAGGGTATACTAACAGAAACAATAACAGATATCAAGTAAAATCCAAGAAGGCTATCCCAAATCGAACCTGTAGAAAAGCATTAAACAGGGGGAACAAGGGCAGTATCTACCTTTAAAAAAAGAACCACCCTTCATACTACCACAAATAAGCAAATAGTCAAACAATAACCTTACCAATCCCCTATGTACCCAGAAGGTACACAACAACAAACTAAACCCGTCATCCCTCCATATGACCAATAAGTACAAACAATAATCAATTATGCTGGTGATAGGCAATGCATGATGAATGCGATTTCTGTAATAAACCAGTAGTACCAATAGAGCCAAGATATATACACCTCACCCTAAGTCCCAGACAATGAGGTAGGACCTATGCGCACCTCCCTCTTCCTGTTTAGTGGGTAACATGGATAGAGAAATCCATGGGGAACTCGGGAGTGTCCATATATACTTGCCTGGTCCCGATCCAGGACTTTCCACTTCGTCAGTGTGACTATAGATAATCAACATAACCACAATAGTAAAGAAGGGGTCGACAACTCCTCGACCGGTAAAGTAAAGATGAGTGCATCCCAGATGCCTCAAAATCTGTAAAAGTGAGCGCATCCCAGATTCCTCTAAATCTCAAGTCCATTTGTAAACTACTAAAGGTAGTACGACCCCTATAAAAGATCAATTTTAAAAGTAATCGGGCATAAACCCTGCTTTCTCAAAACTATGATGAGAACCAACGCATGCACCGGGTCGTACTACAAGTTACATGAGCATGAGTATATCAATGCAATGCATGCCATCACCAACATACAAACAACACATAATCAATCATAAACAATACAAATAACAACCATCTCACTCCTGGGGTATAGGAACTAACCTGGGTACAGCTCATCCTCGACCAAGGCCTCAGGCCCAAAATACCTCAACCAATACCACAGGGATAACAAAGAAGGAAACAACTCTAAACAAGCAGCAAAAAAGATCACCAAGAGTCAACCAAGTGAATGAGTACACAAGGAACACCCTGTCTGCCCAAAGAGACCACCCAAAGAGGCACAAGCACAACTAACCCCATCTTACGACAAATACAAGCATTGAATAGAATCCAAAACTAAACTAAGGTATAGGAACCTCATCACAGGTACAAGTTAACCAGAGCAAAACCCCACAAGCCAAGCGAACTCATGGTCCCCGCACTACCAGAGGGAACCAAACCTGATAACTACTCCCCAAAAGTAGCTAAAAAATTTAAGGATAAAAAAACTCATTTAAAGGTACTTGTCACACCGACTACCCACAAGGTACCAATCAACAACTCAAAAGAGATTAAAAGTACTAAACTAAGGCCCAAACAAGGAATCCCCGACCTAAACTAAGGATTTCACAATTCTAACTAGCCTAGGGCTCGGGCAAGAATCAAAGGACAAGGATAAGGGAGATAAACCTAAACCTGCTACACACCATACCAAATCACATGCAATAAATGCTAAACATCATCTAAGAAAGCTCAATCAAAGAACAAGTAGACCGTAGCCTTCCTCATAGCCGAAAATGTGCCCTCCCAAACTGTTAAACTAGAGGACTCCTCTTCAAATCACCTCTGATCATCGCCACGCTGGAAAATTATTGATCACAATGTCAACACGCACGTTTAGTCACAAAACTTGTAACAATTGGAGATGGGCCCAAAAATCAAGTCAAAATAGAAATGTGAGACCCGCACCAAGAATCTTGAAATTGACTCCATTAATAATTCCTAAATGCCTTTCCGAGTTTGTATCCCAAAAATGGGAAACAATCTGATGCTCGAAAAGGAAAAAAATAGTCCATGCATAAAAACACCATTAAAGCACAAGATAGAGGGCTGAACAACCTGCTTTTGAGAAGAATATACCTCAAATCAACGATCTTCATGCTCCTCAAAATTGTTCCATACGTAACCACGCCAATTACGGACGAAACACAACTTTAATCACACAAAACAGAGCTTTCTAGTTTAAGATATTGAGGTTTGAATATATAGAAGAAGGCTGAAAAATGGGCTGAAAGAAACATAAAAGGGTAGTGATGTTCGTAAAAGCGAACATCCGGGCCATTTTTGAGAACATCGCAAAAGTGATACCCGGTTCGCAAAAGCGACCAAGCCAAAAAGGCTTCGACTCGCAAAAGCGAACATCTGGACCTCTTTTGCGAACATCGCAAATGTGATGCCTGGGTCCCAAAAGTGACCAAGCCAAAAAGGCTTCAACTCACAAAAGCAAATATCCGGGCCGTAAAAGCGAAGGCACCAGCACATCGACATGGCAGTTTTGAGCAAAATTGCTCCAAACTTTGAATGGACACCCGGGATTCATTCGGAGTCCAAACGATGCAAATCAAAAGAGCAAACAACTTGGAAATGATATTATGGACTCAACAAAATTGACTAAACAGCTAACCGAGGTAATTTCGTCAAAATTTTGACCAAAGCCAACACATTACAAAGAAACACAAACAAAATTCCAAAATATAGCCCGATAGCCTAGAGAACTGAATCAAAGGTCGTTCTAGACAAAACTTTGCATTACGGAGCTAATCGCACTGATGAAATTCAATATTGAGTGCGTTTACCAAGAATGTTTGTCAAAGTCAAACTTTAGACAAGGCTCTAAAACTAAAATGCCTATTCATACCAACTCTAATCAAAAGCCTCAAAACCCGAACCGATCATCACACTTGAACAAAATGACACTTTCAAAGCTGATCGAACTGACGAAATTCCAATTCGACATCAAAATCTTTGGATTTTGACTAAAGTTAACTTTTCAAGCTTAAAGCCTCAAAACTCCAAAATTCGCACAAAACTCAGTCGAACACCTCGGAAAGCATGCCACCCAACCCAACATCACACAAAAGACATAAGGATGCTACGGGAAGGGGCAAAATGGTAAAAACATGCAAAACCATAGAAATTACCCCCGAGGGTTATTACATCAAAAATCACTAAAAAGGACTTTCCTCCACGAAAGTCAAGGACTTGAAGGAACCTAGTGGCTCCAAAGATGAGGATACAGGGCCCCAAGATTTTCCAGAGCTACAGATACCCTCTCGTGTCTTGCAACACCAACTCTAAACTCAGGCAGATAGGAAATCCATGAATCCACTTCGTCACTCCAAAACTCAAAATACCAACCCTACTCTTTCCTTTGACATTGTCTTCCATCAACCCTAATCAAACTCAACTTAACATAGCAGACTGATTGTAGATGAACCAATACCACACAGATACCACAGAATGAAGCGACCAAAAGACAAGAGAAGATCCTAACTAGCTCACAAGTAGAATTATCTACTTCAAACTCAAAACCCAACACCTCCTAGCCTTCACAGATATTCTTCCCATCCTGAACAATACCAACAATTACCAGCACCATCTGAACACTGCCCACATATACATGCAACCACACTAAGCCCAACTCCAACGATAATCTTTTACTAACAATCCTATAAGAAAAGTGATGCAATATGAAGATTTAAGTCCGCTGCAATAGTGATTAATGCCATGAAACGATAAATCTCACACCGAGTACAAATCTGAGCAAACCAACCTAGTCTAAGGGAAACTGAGCCAGTACGTATAGGAAAAGCATATCCAATCTATCAATAGTAACACAGTCGTCACAAAACGTGTGTCGCTAAAAGTATACAAAGACGATTTAGTGTTTCGTCGCTAAAAGTATTATATTAACTACAAAAATAAAAATCGTCCCCAAATGCATAAACATTTGTGACGAATTTATTTGTCATAAAAAGTGTAACTTTTTTGTAGTTAAATAGTATATTTTGTCACTAAAAGGGTTATTGCTACCTACAAAATTGTATCGTCGGTAATTATTTAGTTCAATCAGTGACGACATCAATTGTCTCTAAAGTTATATGTATTTCGTGGTTGAACAAATGTAATATCGTCACTAATGACTATTTTTTATATACAAAAAAAATATTTTGTCCTTAAATAAATAAATTAGGGACAAATTTATTATTATAAAATTGTGGTTAAATCTATCATTTTGTCACTAAAAGCATTGCTTTTACCGACAACATATATTGTCACTAAATATTATCATGATTAATGACAATTACAATTGTCACAAAATAATAAAATAATTCGTATTCAATGACAATATATTTTGTCACTGAATGTAGTCAACTTGTGATGAAATAATTTTTTCGCGATAAAAATATTTATCTTAAAAAATTTAATCTGATCGTTGCTACAAGTTACCTTTGATGATCAAAATTTGTCACACTAATCACGAACAATTGATGACATTTGATTATTTTATATTGACATTATTTATTAAATTAGAGTTGCATATTGAAAATTAATAATAAAATATGCTATATAATAATAAAATTCACCCATGATCATATAATAAAAACAACTAAAATTATACTAAGATAATATCTCATTACGAACTCCTTAAATAAAAGTAAAATATGTCTAATAACAAGAAAATCTAACTGAAATATACTAAATATTACTCCTAAACAAAGACATATAAGTAAAAGTTCCTTCCAAAGTAACAATAATGTGGTGACACTTAGCTTGCAATCAATCTTGATTCAATTCTAACCTTTTATATTTGTGAAAAAGAGAGAGAAAATAAATTTAAGCTTTAAATTGAGATGTTCATACTAGAGTCAAAAGTAAAATATGTAACACGATTTGTCTTTCATAGGTTGTAATGTCCAGTTTTATAAGGCTTATTGAATAGATTGTCCTTTGTATTACAATTATATATGTGTGTGTGTGTGTCAGTAATTTTCAATTTACAGTATAAATTTTATCATTACAAGTTTAACATAAGTGAAAGGTTATGGAGTTTATCATCACAAACTACTCTACATGGCAACATAAACTCCATCATTCATGAAAACTACTAACTATTAAAATATAATGTAATCTATGTAGGAATTCTCACATTAGAATCAAACATGACGTGAATTAAAGGAGAAACTACATATAACTCTAATTTATAGCCTCATTCATTTTGTTGCAAAGAAAGAAAAAGATTAAAGTTCTAGAAAACAAAACTCAAGTGAATTCTTTAGAACAGAATAGAAACAGGCCATCAATTTGTAAAACAAATTTATGTGACTAAGTAATGACACAAATGAAGTAGCCAAAAGGCCTTTTTTATCATGAAGTCGACACATAAATACTTGTAAGTGAAAATCTTTGTTATCTGGCTCATTTCACTCATAATTGAAATGTTATGCCTGTTAATTATGTGCATGTTATCAACAATGTAATTCTCATTCATTTTTTCAAGGGTCCAACTCAGATATTTAAAGAAGATATTTTCAGTTCTTTGTATACCGACATCATATAAGCAAAACACAATGAATTTGTCACTTTAAGATGCAACACTTTGTAGTTTTAGTTGGGTTACATCAATTTTCCTTTTGATTTCCACGTCAAAATAACTAAATTATTTCCATCCATCCAAAAGATCAAATATTCATTTGTACATGTCTAACTTTCAATCAGAAGAAAAAAAAAGCAGTAAAACGTTAATCTCTTATGACAATTGTCAGTTTAAAGAAATTGGGGATATTTAGCAGTTGCTCCTCTTCTTCCTGTAGTAGCAACTATATATATCTAATAATTATTTAAAGAATATAACATTTACTAATCAACTCAATTCTTCAAAAATGAACAATATATTAAATTAAATATAATAATCTATAGAATTACCTAATTGACTCTAGAGTTAAGAAATTAGGCGGTAGTTAACCACCAAGGTATTGAAGAAGATATTTGTAGGAAGTTCATAATACCAATTAATATAGAATAATTAACAAATGCAAGCCAACAACAGTAGACTGATGACAATAGATTTTAACAAGCTTTAGAATCACACATTTCACTTAAAAGCACCAAAATAGAGCCAATAATAATTTCCTTACTTGTCTCTTCTTTCCAGCATCTTGCAGATAAAAGCTTCATTATTTTTTCATTGTAAATGTAACTACATTATTTTATAAATTATTGGTATTTATAGTCATATATGAATTCATATATACTTCCTCTATAAGCAAGTCATAAACAGGAGAAATCAACAATGCTTCTCTCAAGTTCAAGAAGAAAGGAGATATTCAAAATGAGTAACTTACCTGCATAGTGTGCATCTTGCCACTACTTGTAATACCATAAACAAAAAATTGTGCCTACATTATCACCAGATCTTTTGTCAATGATAGTAAATTAGAAAATTCAACCAACATACTCAAATCAAAATACTTCACCCCAAGAACATAGCCCCATGGAGTTGAGACAGTAGCCTAGTTCTTTAAGTATATAGGGCAGATGTCTCAATTATTACCAATGATGCATACGTCTTGTTGCCATCACAAATATACAAACGAAAGAAGCCAACAAAAGTTTATCTTTTTTTTTTCTACTACTCAAAAAAGAAAAACCAGATGAAATTACTTAATTGGAACTCATTTTGTTTAGTATTTCAGCCACTATAGTCAACAAAGATTGTGAGCTTAAGAAATATCAAAAACAGCAGAGTGGGAGAAGTTCTACAGTAACCTGAAAAAGGAAGTAATCACAAATTGATTAACATGCTCTGTAATTCTTCTAACATATGTCTAATAGATTGCATCAAATAAAGATGAGAACAAGGCTTGAAGTTTGCAATTCAATTCACTGATATCCATATGTTTATACATCAGTGAATATGCAACATTGATTAATAGGCATGCTGGCAGTAGAGAAATACTTAAATTAGGCAACTAGTTTTTATAAACATCTAACATAAGCCACATGACAAATTAGAACCTTAAGCATGATGTCAGTAGGCCTCTTCATATGATCAGACAACAATTCATAAGCATGCTATTCTAAGGTGCAAACATACAACTCAATAATAATACACTTAATGTCAAGTAGCATATAATAATCCCCTCTCCCTTTAGATCTGACTGTACTGGGGCCTAGGGGCCTAAACCTGTCTAGCCTGCCGTTGGCGATGAGTGACTGTAGGGCACTCCTTAGGAAAATGCCCCAACTCTTTGCCTGTATAACACTACTTACCAACAATGGCCTGCTGAGATGACCTAGCTGAACAAGAATGAACCATAGAACGTGAACACTCAAAATGCACTCCCTGCGAAGACTATCATGAACTTTGTCAGTTGTGGGTACCATAACCTGCTACAGAACCACCTAGAACCTGAGGTGCTCCCACCATGGATCCAGTAGGTCGAGAGTGAGTATGACCCTCACAAGGATGATTCCTACCTCGAGACGAGATCACATCACCACTATACTGATGACGGGGCCTCTTACCGCTAAAAGAGTAAGTTTCAATACACGCCTGCTCCACATGCTTAACATGACGAACCACCTGGAGAAAATTAGAACCAATTGCTACCAAGTGCTCCGATGCTAGATGGAGTGGCAAAGTCAAACCTCCAACGAACTGTTGAGTCATGTCCTTCCCTATAATGGAGAATGCTAGAGTATGTGTGCCCACTAGAGAAACACAGTCGCATACTCAGAAACTAATAAGGAACCCTGCTGGCAACCTACCAACTCAACTCTAGCCTGTGAACCACTTGCTAAACCAAGAACCACACCAGTCTGTGATGTACCTTTGAAGAGACCCAGAACTTCCAACATGGAACCTCAGGGAGTCAAGGTTGCCACCAACTCTATCAGAACCTGGTTAGCCCCTAGACCCGCTAACTGTTGCTGAACATCTCCGACGTCCACCGAAGGCCTCGTGCTAGTCATCTAAGAAAGAGTACATTTCAAAGAAGTCATTTTAGAATTTAATCAAAGTGAAAGCACACGGTAAGGAATCAAGAAAGAAATCTCCTAGAATTCCCTAAAGCCTCCCAAAGATAGGATACATACGTCTCCACACCGATCCGCAGGACTCTTCTAGACACTTGCTCTCTTAAAAATGATACCGATGAAGCTAAAGCTCTGATACAAATCTGTCATGACCTAAAATATCATGTCATGATGGCACCTACTACGTCCCACTAGTAGGTAAGCCTAACCCATAACTCGGAACTAGAAGCAGCAGGCTATTGCAAGGAAGAAAGGAATTACAAAACAAAATAATAATAGTAAAAAGAAAAAGAAAACGGAGAATGAAATTAATACCAAAAACGAACCCAAGGACTGGTATCAGTCGGTATTTGAGCAACAATTCAAAACAAGAGTACAAATACAATAATACAAAACTGTCACTGGAACCAAAATAAAGACTAGTCCTAGTCCAAAACATAGGAAGAGTGAAGCAACTCTGAATTCTAGGAGCTCGCCCATATCTCCGAATCTAAGAGCTGCTCAACAAGAGACAAAGTTAGCAGCGAGAACTCGTACTATGATTTGTAGGGTGCAAAAGTGTAGTATGAGTACCAATAAGTGGCACTCAGTAGGCATAGGTCGACAGAGCTCCAAAGATAAAGAAAGCAAAAACAACATGTAAGAAAGAAGCATAAATCACAGATAACTAAAGGAACAACATGAATGTCAATATAAGAAACAAACTTAAGTAAATAACAGAGAGTAAATGAAGTAGATAAAGGAAGTAAGGGACAAACCTGGATGTGCTAGCCCATCAACCTAAACATGACAACGCTCTACTTTGGGAGACAACTAGCCCAAGGGTATAATAATAGAAACAGTCACAGATATCAAGTAAAAGACAAGAAGGCTATCCTAAATCGAACCTGCACAAAAGCATCAAAAAGTGGGAACAAGGGCATTATCTACCTTTAGACAAAGAACCATCCTTCATACTGCCACAAGTAAGAGAATAGTCAAACAATAACCTTACCAAGACCCTATGTTCCTAGAAGGTACACAAGAACAAACTAAACCCGTACGACCCCCCCATATGACCAACAAGTACAAACAACAATAAATTATGCTAGTGATAGGCAATGTATTATGAATGCAAATTATGCAATAAAACCAGTAATAACAATAGTGCCAAGATTTATACACCCAACCTTCAGTCCCAGACAGCGAGGTAGGACCCATGCACACTTCCCTTTTCCTGTTCAGTGGGTCAAATGGAAAAAGGACCCATGCGCACCTCCCTCTTCCTGTAATGTTAAGATGAGCGCATCCTAGGTGCCTCAAAATCTTTAAAAGTGAGTGCATCCCAGATGCCTCTAAATCGTAAGTCCATTTTAAAGTAGTAAAGGTATGACCCCATAAATGATCAATTTTATAAGTAATCGGGCAAAAACCCTGCTTTCTCAAAACTATGATGAGAACCAATGCATGCACCGGGTCGTACTACAAGTAACATTAGCATGAGGATATCAATGCAATGCATGCCATCACCAGCATACAAACAACTTGTACACAATCATAAACAATACAAATAAAAACCATCTCACTCCCGCGGTATAGGAACTAACATGGATCTAGCTGGTCCTTGACCAAGGCCTCGGGCCCAAATTACCTCAACCAACTCCAAAAATATAACAAAAGAAGGAAACAGCTCTAAACAAGCAACAAAAGGGATCACCAGGAGTCAACAAAGTGAAGGAGTACACAAGGAACACCCCTTTTACCCAAAGATACCAACAAAAGAGGCACCAGAACAGCTAACCCCATCTTACGACAAACACAAGCATTAAATGGTCCCCGCACTAGCAGAGCAAAACCCCATAAGCCACACGACCTCATGGTCCCCGCACTAGAAGAGGGAACAAAACCTGAGAACCATACCCCAAAAGAAGCTATAAAATCTAAGGATAAACCAAAACTCATTCAAAGGTACTAGTCACACTGACTACCCACAAGGTACCAAGAAACAACTTTAAAGAGATTAAAAGTACTAAACTAAGGCACAAGCAAGGAATCCCTAACCTAAACTAAGGATTTCACAATTCTAACTAGCCTAGGGCTCGGGCATGAATCAAGGGATAAGGATAAGAACAGATAAACCTAAACCCGCTACATACCATCCCAAATCACAAGCAATAAATGCTAAACATCATCTAAGAAAGCTTAATCAAAGAACAAGTAGACCGTAGCCTACCTTGAAGCCAAACACAAGCGCTCTCAAATCATTGAACTAGAGAAATCCTATTCAAATCACCTCCATTACTGCCACGCTGGAAAATTATTGATCACAATGTCAGCACGCACATTTAGACACCAAAATCGCCATAATTGGAGATGGACCCAAAAATTGAGTCAAAATGAGAATGTGGGACCCACATCAAGAATCAAGAAATTGACTCCATAAATAAGTTCTAAATGCCTTTCCGAACTTGTGTCCAAAATGGTACATAATCCGATGCTCGGAAAGGGAGAAAACATCCCATGCAACTAAACACCATTAAAGAAAAAAGAAAGAGGGCTGAGAAGCCCCCTTTGAAGAAGAATATACCTCAAATCAATGATCTTCATGCTCCCCCCTAAACTGTACCACACGTAGCCACACCAATTATGGACGAAATGCAACTTGAATCACCCAAAATGGGGCTTCCTATCTCAGATAGCGAGGTTTGAATCTATAGAACATGGTGAAAAATGGGCTGAAAGAAATTTAAAAGGGCAGTAATGTTTGCAAAAGCGAACATCCGAGCCACTTTTACAAACATCGCAAAAGCGATGCCCGGGACGCAAAAGCGACAAAGCTAAAAAGGCTTCAACTCACAAAAGCGATCATTCGGACCGCTTTTGCAAACATCGCAAAAGCGAGGCCCATGTCACAAAAGCGACCAAGCCAAAAAAGGCTTTAGCTCGCAAAAACGAACATCCGGGCCTCTTTAGCGAACATCGCAAAAGCGATGCCTGGGTCACAAAATAGAAGGCACCAACACACCAGCACAACAGTTTGGAGCAAAAATGTTTCAAACTTTGAATTGACACCCGGGATTCATTCAGAGTCCAAAATACGCAAACCAACAGATAAAACCATTTGGAAATGATATTCCAAGCTCAACGGATTAGACGAAACAGCAAACCGAGGTCGTTTCGTCAAAATATTGAACAATTTCAACACTTTACAAAGAAACAAAAAGCCAAAAGCTAGAAACTCAACTTGATAGCCTCGGGAACTAAACCAAAGATCGTCCTAGACAAAACTTGACATTTCAAAGCAAACCACACTGACGAAATTCAATTCCGAGTGGGTTTACCAAAAAGTTGACCAAAGTCAAACTTTAGGAAAAACTCTAAAGCTAAAACGCCTATTCACACCAACTCCAACCTAAAGATTCAAAACCCGAACCAATCATCACACTAGATAAAAATGACCATTCCGGAGCTGATGGAACTGACAGAATTCCGAGGTAATAATCTCTGGATGCTGACTAAAGTTAACTCTTCAAGTTTAAAGCCACCAAACTCAAAAAATCACATCAAACTCAAGCGAACACCTCGAGAAACATTCCACCTAGCATCACACAAAAGCCATAAGGAAGCTATGGGAAATGGCAAAATTGTAAAAACATGCGAAACCGCAGAAATGGCCCCAGAGGTCATTATATCGTCAAAATTGGACTTAAAACGAGGGTGAAATGGCAAAAATACCATAAGAGCCAAGGCTGCCTCGCGACCAGCTAGATAGGCTTGGTCAGTGGCCGGTCATGACCGCGGCCGACCTTGCGCAATCATGCACGCCCGGGGCGCCAGCTATTCGAAACCGCGAGGCCAGGCACATGACCCTGAGGCCTCAGCTGACAGCAAAGGGCTTGGGGCTTCAAACTTTAACGGGGTCTCCGTGATTCATCCAGAACCCCGTACATGCAAATGAACTATGCTACCCCATTGAAAACGACATTTCAGACTAAACGGAACCATCGAAAATCCTATCTGAGGTCGTTTCAACAAAAATGTGGGTCCCACACCCAATTTCTATTTTAAGCTAAAATCCATGAGGGGCCTTGGAATTATCCTAGAAGCCTTGGGACCTAACTGAAGGATCATTCTACACCAAACTCAACATTCCAAAGTTAACCACACTAACGAAATTCTCATCCGAGCTCATTTAGCCAGAATATTGATTAAAGTCAAACTTCGGCTTCAACTTGAAAGTTAAAACGCCTAATCCCATAGACTCGCACTAAAAGCCTTGGGAGTCGTACCCACTATGCTACCAGTCTAAAAATGACCCTTCTGGAATTGATAGAATCGCCGAAATTGGATTCTAAGGTCATTTTCTTGAACTTCTGATCAAAACTGACCGTTCAAGGTTCAAAAGCTCCCAAAGCACTAAAACTTGCATAAAAATCAAATAAACGACCAGGTGACTGAACTGTTAGTCGCAGCAAGTCATAAATGACTTGGGATTGCTAAGGAAAGCTCTAAACGACGAATCGGAGGTATAAACACAAAAATGACCAGGAGGTCGTTACACCATCAGTATAATATTTGGTGAAAATTAGGAGTGAATATATATATAAATATATATTCCATACATGTGTAGGCTTGGTGTTATTTAGTCTTCACCTTCACACTAAAGTCTTTCTTAAAGGACTAATATCTTAAACCTCTTGTTGATATATGTCTTGAATACATACTTGAAATCAAAAGAAAATCAAGCATTTCATGATTTCGCAATGTACATATAGTAATTGCTTCTTATTTTCATAAAAATAGAGTGTACATCTATTTTATTTTCTCCTTAAAACACATTATATTAATTTTGTTACTTCTCCTAATTTATATTTTAACCTCTAAGAAGATAATATAGAATCGTAGATGACTTTTTTTTAAATGAGATAATTTCATGAAAAAAATTAATCTAAAAAATCATATCTACTAATTTTTTATATTAGATTTGTGATAATTACTAATTTATCTTGTGCTAAAATAAATAATCTACACAAAAATAAGAGACACAAACTAATACAGAGAACAAACTTGTTAAATTCTAAAAGAATAATAATTATAAAAACTGTTTGAACAAAATTGATAATTTCTAAAAGAAATAATAATTATCAACTAAATAATATACAATTTGAATAATTTTTTATCAACTATATAACTTGGAGTTATTTAATCTTCACCTTCATGCTAAAGTCTTTCTTAAAAGACAGATATCTTAAACCTCTTGTCGATATATGACTTGAACACATACCTGTAAACAAAAGAAAATCAAGCATTTCATGATTTCATAATGTACATATAGTAATTGCTTATTATTTTTATTAAAATAGAGTTCACGTCTATTCTATTTCTACTTAAAACACATTTCATATCTTTTAACCTCTATGAAGATAATATAGAATCGTAGACAACTTTAAAAATTGAGATCATTCCATGTAAAAAGATTAATCAAATAAATAATACTTCTGAAATTTTTTGTATTAAATTTGTGATAATTACTATTTTATCTTGTGCTAAAATTGAAAATCTACACAAAAATCGTCACGACTCAAAAGTCGAGGTCATGGTGACACACACCCAGAGAACCCCAAAATGGTGTGTAAGTCGAAAGAGATAACACATACGAGACTTACAAAGGGATGTAAGGCAACAACCTAAAAGAAACAACAAAGAAATTCCCAAAATCTGGTAACATAAGTATTAAGAGAATCTAATATATTTCTAGAATCTAAAATACATCTCAAGTCTTCGAAAAGAAAGTTAAAGACTTTAAATGATAGATGGAGACCAATGGCGATACAGAAAGCAGGATCTCATCACAACTCCAAAAGACAAGAAACCGCTAGATCCAATCAACCCTTACGAGGATCACCCTGACTAGGATCTGAATCAAAGGGATAACATAAGTAGAGGTGAGCACGATCCACATGTACTTAGTAGGTTCGACCGACTTAGCATCAGCAATAACTAAATGTATCACACTACCCTCCGCACATGCAAAGCATCACAAATAGGCATCAATATGAACAAAACTAGGAGTTCAATGATTACCAACTTCTAATATTCATACTACTACTCATTTCACAGTTAACTTCCTAAGAAAGTTTAATTATTCATCTTAGTCTAAAAGAGGGATATACAAAAATATCTCTAAGGTCGAACGTTCACTCAAACATCTCTATCAGAGTACTTTCTCAACCACCCGATCACCGAAACAATCCACAACTATCAAGAACGGATAGAGTTCATCAAAAGGAGCCTAATGATACCCATATTCATAGGATTAGAAACCGGGGTTAAAATAGTCCATACCCATATTCATAGGATTAGAAATCGGGGGTAAAATAGTCCAAAAATCACTTCGAAAACTGAAAGGGTAAACTCCAATTTTTAGTTGAAAAACACATTCTGCTAGTCAAGAGGAATTCGTGGTTTAAAAACCCACAAAATGGATCAAGAAAATACCTATTTTTTAACTTAAGGGAAACCCCCCCCCCCTCCCCCAAAAAAACCCATTTTGAAATCAAGATTTAAAAGTGCTTTGGATGATAAAATTGATGGAATCAACAAGGAATTCGTAAAGAAAGCTTACCCACACGAATTTGCACAAGAATGCTTCCAAGAATCGCCTCCCTTAAAGCTCCCAAAGATCGGAAATGATGGAATTGAAAACAAATGGGAAAAATCCTAAATTTAGGGGTTCTATCCAGGTGAAAAACGGTCATCGCGATCGCGAGCCAATAACTCTCGCGATCGCGAAGGCACAAAGGTTCAAATTACGATCGCGAGACCCTATATCTGTGATCGCGAAGGCTAAGAAAACAAAGGGTTCTTCGTGATCGCAAGCCGATGGTCCGCCATCGTGAAGGCCAAAGAGAAGATACATCACAATCGAGAGCCCAAGGACCACAGTCACGAAGGTAAAAATGATGTGCCTCAGCAACTCAACACAAGGAAAACTGCCCTCAAATGGACCCTCGGAAATCATTCAGAGTAAGATAAAAATAAACTGGCCATGCTACCCTACGAAATTCAACATTCTGGACTCAATGGAATCTTCTAGTTTCTAAAAAGAGTTCAAATAATGGAATTACCCTCCCGGACCACTCTTAAGGCTTAAAACTCAACATCTCACCCAAGTGCTCAAAACTCAACCTAAGGCCTCGCAAACCTTACCAACCACCCTACTAGTTCAAATTCGACGTTTCAGATGTGATGGAACTGATAAAATTCCCATACGATTCTCGGAACTCAAACTATTAACCAAAGTTAACCCTATCATAAATTCTCAATTCAAGAGGGGTCAAATCACCAAAAATACACCCGCTCACATCGAGAACCACACCAACCTTTCCCAAAACACAAACTAAGCATGAAAATGCTGAGGGGAAGGGCAAAATGGTCAGTTCACAATTTAAATTTTTTTTATAAAAATGAGACATTACACTATCCACCTCTAAAAAATGCATTTGTCCAAGAACGAAAAGCAAAATAAGATACCAAAAGGGGTGAAAATCTGAGGGTATCTATGACGCCTATCGAAATCCACCTCCCATGTCGCCTCCTTGACAGGTCAGTATCTCCACTGCACCTGGACTGAGTCAATATGTTTGGATCTAAATTGCGTAGTCTGCCTATCCAAGATACCAATCAGCTCCTCCTCAAAGGATAGATTTTAATCCAAAGCAATGAAGTCCCACTCTATCACATGAGAATCATCATGACGATATCTCTTAAGATTACATGAAACATGGGGTGGACCGCTGACACGCTCGGTGGCAAGCCCAATCTATAGGATACCTCTCCACACTTCCCCAAAATCGCAAAAGGTCCAATGAACCATGGACTGAGGTTTCCTTTCTTTCCAAACCTCGTCACACCCTTGATGGTTGAAACCTTAAGCAAAACTTGCTCACCAATAGTAAAAGACACACCCTAGACACGTCTATTTGCATACCTCTTATGCCTACTCTGTTCGGTCACAAGGCACTACTGGCTAAACTTCACTCTATGCATGGAGTCTCTCAACAAATTAGTGCCCCAAGGTCGTACCCTAAATGAATCGAACCAACCAATGGGAAATCTACACCTCCTCCCATATAAAGCCTTAAACAGTGTCATCTGAATATAGGAATGGTAACTGTTGTTATAGGAAAATTTGCAAGAGGTAGCAATTGTTCCCAATGACCACCAAAGTCCATGACAAAAGCCCAGCGAATATCCTAAAGCACCTGAACAGTCCACTCATACTGACCATCGGTGCGAGGATGGAAAGAGGTACTCAACTCAAGCTTGGTACCCATATGCTCCTTCATAGAACTCCAAAAGTGAGACGTGAACTATGAACCTTTATCAGACACAATAGAAATGGGCACTCGATGCGACCGAACAATCTCACCAATGTAGATCCTAGCCAACTGGTCCGCATTATAGTTAGTCTTCACCAGAATGAAATGAGCCGATTTGGTCAACCGATCCACAATAACCCAAACAGAATAATATTTACCCAAAGTCAGGGATAATCAAGTCACAAAAACCTTAGTAATGCACTCCCACTTCCACTCAGGGAAGGGAATCCTTTAAATCATACCACCCTATCTTTGATGCTTGTACTTCACTTGCTTACAATTCAAACACTTTGCCACAAAGTCAACAATATCTCCCTTCATACGACACCACCAATAGTGTTGCTTTGAATCACGGTACATTTTAGCTGCCCTAGGGTGAATAGAGTATTTAGAACAATGAGCATCCTCCAATATCATACGCACCCAACCACAAACTCTAGGAAGACAAATACGGTCAGAAATCCTCAAAACTCCCTCGGGATCAAGAGACGCCGACTTAGCTTCACCTTTTAACACTTTGACCCGAATCACTGTCAACCTGTCATCCTCAAACTGGTGGGCAGGAATATGATCCATCAACGTAGACCTAGACTCAACGAAGGCTAAAACACGGTGAGGTGTAGAAATATCAGGTCGAACCAACTGTCTAGCCAACGAATGAACCTCTAAAGCCAAAGGCCTCTCTTCTGCCTTAAGAAAGGCTAAGCTACCCATAAAAGGTGTCTTCCGACTCAAAGCATCCACTACCATATTTTTTTCCCGAATGATAAAGAATGGTGATGTCATAGTCCTTCAACAATTTCAACCATCTACGTTGCCTCATGTTCAGATTTCCTTGAGAAAGGAGATACTTCAGGCTACGATGATCAGTAGAGATCTCACAATTCACACCATAGAGATAATGCCTCCATAACTTCAAAACAAAGACCATTACCGCTAACTCCAAATCATGAGTAGGGTAGTTTTCTCATATACCTTCAGCTGTCGAGAAGCATAGGCTATAAGTTTCCCCTTTTCATCAATACACCACTTAGACCAACACCCAAAGCATCATAGAATACCATGAATGCCACAACCTCCTCAAGTAATGCTAAGATAGCTGATGAGGTCAATAACTCCTTGAGCATTTGAAAGCTCACCTCACACTCATCTGTCCATAGAAATACTAGTCTTTTGAGTCAACTTAGTTAACAGGGCTGTGATGGAAAAGAAACTCTAAACAATCCGATCATAATGGCCCACTAACCCGATGAAACTCTGAATCTCGGTAGGGGAAGTAGGTCTCGCCCAATCACAAAATGCCGCAACCTTGACCGGATCAACCATAATACCTTCCTTGGTCACCACATTACCCAAGAAAGCCATAGACTTAAGACAAAACTTGCACTTGGAGAATTTTGCATACAACTTATCCTATCTCAATCTCCGAAGTACGGTCCTCAAGTGTCGAACATGATCAGCCTCATTCTTGGAATAAACCAAGATACCATCAATAAACAAAATCACAAAACAAATCCAAAAAAGGGCAAAATACTCAATTTATCAACTCCATAAAAGTAGCCGAGGCATAGTCAGTCCAAAGGACATGACCACAAACTCATAATGCCCCTAATGAGTCCTGAAGGCGGTCTTCAGAGTATTAGAATCCCGAACTCTCAACTGATGGTAGCCCAACCTCAAGTCAATCTTGAAGAACTTAGACGCACCCTGAAGCTGGTCAAACAAATCATTGATGTGGGGAAGAGGATACTTAATCTTGACCGTAGCCTTGTTCAACTGGCGATAATCAATACACATCCTCATACTACCATCTTTATTCTTCAAATATAAGACTGGTGTGCCCCACGGTGATACACTAGGTTGAATAAACCCATTCTGTAATAAGTCCTCCAATTGAGCCTTGAATTCCTTCAACTCTACCATAACCATCCATTAAGGAGAGATGGAAATAGGCTTGATGCCCAACTCTAAGTCAATCACAAAATCAATATCACGGTCTGGAGGAACACCTGATAAGTCTATAAGAAACATACTATGAACTCATCACTACCCTCGTGGTATCTAAAGGGGATGGATCTTTGGTAAGATCACATGCATGGGCCAAATAAGATAAGCATCCCTTCTCCATCATAAGACGGGCACAAAGAAATGATATCATTCCTTTCGGATATGAACTCAGAGCATTCTTCCACACCAATCAAGGTAAATGAGGGTAAGTTAAGGTCACGGTCTTGGCATAAAATTCTAAGATCGATGATAGGGAGATAACCAATCCATGCCCAATATCGCATTAAGATAAAGCATATAGAGAAAAATTAATTCTGCCTAAGTCTCACTATAAAAAAATGTCACAACATACCCTCGGTACACTCGATCCACCACTAAGAAATCGCCTACTGGGTAGAGATACTAATAGGCACAAGGGACTCACACACATGATCAATACCCACAATACAATAAGTAGACACATATGAATAGGTCCACCCGGGACAAAATAATACTGTAACAGAATGATAACAGACTGGAACGATACCTGTGATCGTTACATCTGAAGCAGCTTCCTCGGATCTACCCAGTATAGCAAACAACAGTTTATGGTCACCACTAGTTTGAGAGCAACCATGAGTACTGCCTCAAGCTCCGTGAGCTCCACCCTTGGTTCCCTTGGAACCACCTCTAGCACTCTGTTAATTACCTCGTGCCACTAAAGCTAGCGTAGAATAAGTAGCATGCGATCCTGACTTGAGAGTAGAAGTAGCACATCTAGGTAAATCCTTTACCTTGTGCCCAAACTCCTCACAAAAAAAATAAGCACGGGGACTTGAACCCCTCTAAGAGTAACTAGAAGAGTCTACATGCCTTTCCTGACCTGAGGATCCACTATGCGTACTGATAATGGCATGGGTAGCAAAGATCATATGATAGCTTTAGAGGAGCTTGATGGACACCAAATAAAGACATAAAATGTGTTAAAGGTCCATCAAAGTGAACAGAAGAAAGAAAGTGGCCATGTGTGCAAATGGTCATCGCATGAATTGAAGAATTCACAAAAGAAGACAACCAAACAAGGCCCTTATCTCATTAAGGGTAAAATTGTCAAAGAAGTGTCTTCTTTATTTCCTTAGTATAAATTGTAGTTTTATTATTTTGGAAGACTCATATTATGAATATGATGATAAATTGAATATTTGAAAGCTTTGAAGCTTGTAGTTTCTAGGTGTAGCTAGCATTAGTGTCGTTCATAGTTGGTAATTGTAGTTGAGTGATTAGGGTGGATTCTCGATATTGTTTGTGTTAACTTCTTCTAGCTTAATCGATCATCGAGTTACCCTCTTTGTGGATTCAATTTGATTTTCTCATTTTTGATTGAGTTTGGGTTATTGTTGTTTGATCAGATTCAATTGAGAGGTGAACGTATAAAGTCCTTTGTTTCACATAAAACGATTAGATTTTGATAATTTCACATATGTTTTCTTATATCCTTCAATTGCCCCCTTCCATCCTTATCATTTGGTATCAGAGCCAGGTTTAGATTTGTTCCTACAATTTTAGTCTTGCTTTGCAAAATATAGAAAACTCCATTAAATTATTTGGTTTGATTTGTTGTTTTTGACACTAGATTCTTGTTTCCTAGTGTTTTTTGAGTCTATGTTTCAAATTTCGTTCAATTTGTAGTTGTAGAAGTGAAGTTGCCATTAAAGGTTTTGAGCTTTTGAAACTTTTCAAATTTTGAAAGTGGGTTTTGTGATTGAGTAGAAATTGGAGGTTAATAATCATTGGGGTTTGTTCTCTAACTCAAGGGTAGATAATCCTAAAGTTTGAGCTAATTCCGAGTTGTTTTGAAAGTATTGGAATTATTAGGTGTTCTTAGTGTTCTATGTGTTCTTGGTGTTCTTCATGTTGTTCTTGAAGAAGAAGACGGGAAAAATACATTTGATCCAACATTTTCAAGTCAAAGTTAGGTCAAGGTGTTTTTGGGTCAATTAGTGGAATTTGAAAAAAAAATAGAAATTCGAAATTCAAAAAAAAAATTCTACGTGGACTTCCACATCAGTAGTAAACTACCAACACAGTGCCATGTCAACACCAAAGCAGCAGCAAACTGCTAGCCCATCTTAGACGCGCCACATGGCACGCGTACAACAACTTCATAGGCTGTTATGTGTAGGCTAAATTTTAAGGGGCCAAAATTTGGCTAAGTATGGAAGTTTTTTGGGCCTAAAATTTTTTCTATGTGTCCAAATTCACTTCTTCTTCTTCTAAACACACTTTTCTTCCATTCCTCAACTATTTAACAACTAATTAACATATTTAATTTCTTGTTAACTAGTTTTAATCATCAAATCATCCCATCAAAGTTTTACAAGTGATGAACTTCTTTGAGGCATAAAATTTTTTCTAAGTGTACAAATTCACTTCTTCGTCTTCCACACTCATTTTTCTTCTATTTCTCAACTATTTAGCAATTATTTAACATCTTTAATTACTTGTCAACTAGTTTTAAATCATCAAATCATTTCTTTGATCCTTCAAATTAAGTAACAACAAGTAATTTTTCTACCTTTGTTACTTGGTTTGTTGTGAGTCCGAATCTTTTTGTGCTTCTTTCTTCTACTTTTCCCATCTCAATTCGTTGATAACCTTCTTGATTCAAGTCTGTTAGCTTTTTTTGTGTCGTCCTTCTTTCAAGAGTGATAAGAATCCACTCTAACACAAAGGATAGGTAACCTTGAATTGGTTGAGCGAAGCTAGTTCACTATCAATTTTGAGAAAAAGCCCTAGAAGGTGAGTTGAGAGTTCAAATAAAGAGTGGCATGAGGAACCTTTCTACTAAATTGTTTGTTGAGTTTTATAGGTATGGTGAAAGGACCGTTATCATTTTGCTATCGGGATCCTCGTACTATGAGCACAATGGAGTTGTTTGCTTCAATACAAAGAAATATTGAAAAGGTCATTCAATTAGTCACCGAGATGGCACCCAATGAGTTGGAAAGACTACTGAAGGGTGCTACTCATCGTGATGTAGAACTTAAGGAGTTGCACAACCAAGGTGGAGATACTTCATGTCATGAGCTACAAGGTAACAATGCCAATTCTTGCACTTTCTTAAGCTCAGAAAATCATCATGTCGCTAGTAGAATTGTGTATAAATGATAGCTTGATTTCATGTGAGCTTAATGACTCTTTGTCACATAGTGATAATGTATTTGTTGAGAGTGTTCATACACTAGTTGATCCTATTGATGACCAAATAGATTCTTCTTGTAAGATCAATTTGTGTCCACCTAGTGTTTACACTTGTGCCTTGAATGATAGTACTTTGTCATGTTTTGATGATGTGCATGTTGAGAATGTGGATACACTAGTTGATCATATTGATAGCCGAATTTATTCTTCTAGTAAAATCAAGTTGTGTCCACCTAGTGTTGATACATGTACTTTGAATGATAGTTCATTATCAAGTGATATTGGTGTTGATCAACTTATGTGTAACAATCTCTTGTTTGATGATGACATGACTCTTGAGAGTGTGCATAGTGGAATACCTTATAATGTTGGAAGTGCAGCCACACTTGAAGGCTATCAATTGTTTGAGAATCCACTATGGTGTGATGACACACTTTCCAAAGATGAAAATCTCTTTGGTGATGATGATAGTACGTTTATTGGAGAGGATAGTGTTAAGAAGAAAGGTGATGCTTATGTGTTAATTGCTACTTCTTCCTTGTGTGTTCCAATTCTTCATATGAGTTATGATGTTTTAGTATATAAAGTGGAGGCTAAACTTGGGAGCACCTTGATTGAAGTTCATTTATGTGACACCTTTCTCTACTACTTGTTTGCATATGATGATGCTTGCGCTTTTGAGTGGAGTATGATATTGGAAGATAAGGGTGCCAACCGGGCAAAAAAGAGTGTGTTTGATCCACATTCATGAATTTCCTTTCCATTTGACCTCGGTAATGAGTTGAATTGTGGCACTTGTTTAGTGATGCTTGGCCAAGATGACAAGCACAATTTGGAGGAAATTGTTGGCACCTTTCCCTATAATGGAAAGTCCTTCTTGAGGGGCCTACATTGTGTATGGGGAAGGGTAGTTTTCTAACCCCCTTTCTTTACTACCTCTTTGCATATGATCTTGTTGATTGCACATCTTATGGGGGTAGGAGTTATTTGTCAAGAGAAGGTGAGATTTATCTTAAATTCATCATGTTGTCTTTGTGTGTTCCATCTTATGATGTAATGAGTGTTAGGATTCTTTAACCTAGTTGTGATCTTGCATATAGGAACACTTTAGATGACCCCAATGTGCACGACACCTTTCTGTACTATCTCTTTACTTATGACGAGTCTCATATTTATCATAAATGGGTATTGCATTTGGGTCGGGATTTCATTGAGGTATAGACTTGTTTGTATGACCCGATTATGTAGACCTTCTATCATTTTGAACCCGGTGAATGTTTCAGAGTATGTAAGATTATAGTAATGCCATCTTTTAGGTGGTATTATCCTTTTGCTGTGTGGAATTGTTAATTTCCTTATGCTCCATGTATTTCCTTAATAGTCATGATAATGGAGGATACTTGGTTGTTCCTTGAGATTGAGTCTCCTTGGTGTAATGCTTTTTGTGCTAAGAATCGTACTAACCCTCATGCTATGACGACCTCTTGGTTGCTTGTCCTTCTTATGTTCTTGCAAGGTTTAGATTCGAGGACGAATCCTTTTCAAGAAAGGGAGGATGATAACGGCATGGGTAGCAAAGATCATATGATGGCTTTAGAGGAGCTTGATGGACACAAAATATAGACATTAAATGTATTAAAGGTCCATCAAAGTGAAGAGAAGGAAGAAAGTGACCATGTGTGCAAATGGTCATCTCATGACTTCCAGAATTCACGAAAGAAGACAACCAAACAAGGCCCTTATCTCATTAAGGGTAAAATTGTCAAAGAAGTATCTTCTTTATTTCCTAAGTACAAATTGTAGTTTTATTATTTTGGAAGACTCAGATTATGAATATGATGATGAATTGAATATTTGAAAGCTTTGAAGCTTGTAGTTTCTAGGTGTAGCTAGCATTAGTGTTGTTCATAGTTTGTAATTGTAGTTGAGTGATTAGGGTGGATTCCCGATATTACTTTTGTTAACTTCTTCTAGCTTAATTGATCATCGAGTTACCCTCTTTGTGGATTCAATTTGGTTTTCTCATTTTTGATTGAGTTTTGGTGATTGTTGTTTGATCGAATTCAATTGAGAGGTGAAGGTATAAAGTACTTTGTTGCTCATAAATTCGATTAGATTTCAATAATTTCACATATATTTTCTGATTTTCATCAATCGCCCCTTCCATCGTTATCACGTACCCTGACCTATCTGATTAGGCCTGGATCCACTAACACCATCTGTACTACGAATAGCGTTCTTCACTAGTCTACCTTGATAACCCTATGAGCCCTAACCTGGACAATCTCTACCTCTGGATGAATGACCGCTAATCTGACCCTAGTGACGGAACCTATTGGTATCGCTGCCTTATCTAGCATGTCAAATATTTTCAATCATCCTGGCATGGCCAATAATACTCTGGATATGTACCACCTAATAGCACAAGAGAAGTTGTAGCCTCCTGGAAATATGTGGCAAACCCCTTTACGAACTTACGGATCCGCTCAAACTCTCTAGGAATACTCGACATGGAATAATGGGAAAACTCATGGAAATGACCCTCATACTCAAAAATTTGATAAGGAGCCCTACTTCAATCTGTCAAACGCATTCTAGCGCTGATCTCGAAGGCTATAGGGCACAAAACTCTAAAGGAACACCTAGTAAACTTATCCCAACCCATAGTTGGAGAACCAGCAAGCCTACGAGTAAGAACTGATCTCACTACTCCTTGGCCACTCCTAAAAATTGATAAGAGGTGTAAGGCACCCCATGTGCCTCTAAAATACCCAGGTGGAACATCCTTTCCTAGCACTCAGTCAAGAAATCTTAAGTCTTCTCTCCAGCTATGTAATCGAACCTGGAAGGGCCAATCTATAAAATCTCTCAAAACTCTTCTGCTCGGCAACCGACATGACTTCACTAGCATAAACTAGTGGAGATGCAAATCTCGGAGGTGCCAAAAAGGTATTGATAAAGGAACCAAGAGTCTGAAATCCCACACTAGGCCCCTAAATGGGCGGTGTAGCACATACTGTAATAGGAGAGCCTATAGTACCTAGAGGGATACCAGAAGTAGGGGCACTATCCAAACTAGCCAATAACTTGACAATCAACTCCTGAAGCATCCGAGCATTGTCGGGAACCAAAAGAGGCTTAGTTGGTCCCCTCTCCTTAGTCTGCTGCTCAATAAATCAGCATGCTCATATACAAGCTGAGACGATGCCTCCCTAGCTCGACCTCGAGCAGGTGGTGCTCCTCTAGCTTGGCCACGATCCCTATTTGTCACGACCTAAAGTAACACCTAGACGTAACATGTCATACAAGACCTCGAAAGGGCCTATACAAGCCACTTAGCATACATCATACAAGATAATAGTAGATAAGAGTTTAGAAGACAATTTATATACAAAAGAGCTGACAAAAAATAGCGGAAGTCTAAACATAATCTCAAAGCCATCTAGTACATAAATAGAATGAAAGTGGGACATAACCCATACAAGTCTTAATATGAAATGACATAAAAGCATAAACAAGGCCTTGTCCTCTAACATAGGAGGAATCACCAAGTCTTCAAAGTCTCTATCACAACAAACTAGCCACGGGAGGATGGAGATGAGCCGGATCCTACACTTGTGAGAAAATGTAGGCAAGAGTATGCGTTAAAACAAAAATGTACAAAGAGTGATAGTAATGCACAAGTATATAAAATCATGCTAAAAGGGGACATTTACATGACATGCAATGACCAAGCTTCAATATAAAAGACATGTTAGAAAACGTAAGTCGTAATCATGGCCAATGCAAGTTAAACATCTTAAAGCACATTTGAAAACACCTTTAGAAGAAACTTTAGTTCATTATTGTGGAAAGTGAGCCTTAACCGACATAGACCATGTGAGCTACAACATGGAATCTGGTGTTTACCCCACATCGAAAAGAGGTGCCCTTACTTGCCAAGTTAAGAACCATAACTTCTAGCTTAGGTGGATCCACTAGCTAATGTCTATCTAAGACAATCCTCCTATGGTGGCACATAGTTATGGGATAAAGATATTGCTACTAGAAACCCGGCCTCTACTAACGGGAGAGCTTCCATCTAAATATTCACTCAGTGCTAAGCATAATTCCCACAGATTAATCATAAGTCTTAATTTATCTTGTCATTAGATTAGCTCCTTATTCTTGATTCAAAGCTTTGGTTGAGAAAACCTTTCAACCCTTATGAATCCTTCATGTGAGAAAAGTCCTTTCACAAATCATGTTTTTTAGTAGTATATGAGAAATCTTTTCACAACCCAATAACAATCAACATTTATGCTTCACTCTCAAAACAAGTCTTAAATCATCATAATTTCATGATTGAACATGCATAACTTCATAAAATTCATCTTTTGATCATTCATCAACTTCATCATAGACTTATAGCTTAGAAATCATGATTCAAACACGGGCTCATATAATTTAATTTTAAAATCATTGAATTAACTCAATTCATGCATAAATAAACATAATTCAATCAATTAGATCATAATTGGAAAGAACCCATGAGATTGAAGAAAACCTTATTTCAATTGGAAAATTCTAACTTTGCAAATTGAAGAATCTAGGAACCCCATGGAGGAAAGGACTCCATAGATAAAGAACTATCATACCTTGATGCCAAAAGCTCACAATCAATGGAGGATTAGGAGGCTTGACCTTGAAACCCTAGATTCTCCTTCTTCTTCAAACTTCTAGAGAGAGATATATTTGGGGAAAGACTTTGGAGGGAATTTGGGAGTGATTAGAAAGTAAGAGAATTAGGCTTAGAATCCTTATATAGGGCCTAAGATGAGGGCTTAACCGACCTAGATTAGGAATAGATCAATTAGAGAAAAGACCAAAATGTCCTTAAAAATTAACTGTCGGAACTCAACCTACGATCCGTAGGTCCAACTATGGACCGTCCTAGTCAACCGTAGAAAAGTTCAGAAACTATTGTTTTGGACCTTCAAACGATGGGACCCCATGTACGGTCCGTAGGTCCATTGACGGACTGTACATACCAATTGTCAGTCCACCCTTGAACCCTTAAAATTCCACCAAGTCTTGAGGAACCTACATGACCTAAATACGGTCCGTAGAAGTTTCATCTTGTATAGTCGTAGAAAGGATCCTGAAACTTAACATTTTCAAAAAGTTCACCTTGCCACCTACTGTCTATAGATGGCTTCCATTGGTACTGGCACCAAACCTGAAAACAAAAAAATTCCTTCCTTTTGAATCTGAGGTGTTACAATATCTCCCGCTTGGGAACATTCATCCTCGAATGAGAATCAAGACATCGTAAGAAGGATAGGAACTAAACCTAGCAGCCCAACATGAATGCAATCACATACATGCACATATCCGAGGAGGAAACATCAACTCCAAGCTAAATCATGTTCAAAACATCATTTCATAAGGTTTATATGCAACATGTACTCAAATGCACATAAACATGAATAAATTAATCAAGTTAACTCATTTTCTCAATATTTAAGCTTCTCATGAACATGCATAAATGATGAATCATGGAAATATCTAAGACACATGAGACCAAAAGAGTGAACTATGAGGAACTAAATACCTCAAGCTAGAGTAGGAGCGGAGGGAAAAAGATGAGGATAACGAGACATCATATCGGCTTCCGCCTCCCAAGTAGTACCCTCAGCTAACTGATTCCTCCAAAGAACCTTAATGGAAGCAACTTCTTTATTTCTCAACTTCGGAACTTGCCGGTCTAAAATCTTGATCGGAACCTCTTCGTAAGAAAGACTCTTCTTTATACCAAGACTCTCCTATGGCACCATAGATGTCGGATCGCCAACACACTTCTATAATAAGGAAACATGGAAAACCGGATGAATCGATGCTAAATCATTAGGCAAGTCAAGTTCATAAGCAACCTTGTCAATTCACCTCAAAATCTTATATGGGCCCACATAACGTGGACTAAGCTTCCCTTTCTTTCCAAACCTCATTACACCCTTCATGGGTGAAATTTTCAAGTAAACCCAATCATTAATATCAAAATCTAGATCCCTCCTTCTAACATCGGCATAGAACTTTTGTCGACTTTGAGCCCTTTTCAACCTTTCTCTAATAAGACAAACTTTCTCCATAGCTTCGTGTACCCATTCGGGACCTATAACGCAACTTCGCCAACTTCAAACCAACCTATAGGAGATCTACACCTCCTACCATAAAGAGCCTCAAATGGAGCCATACCAATACTAGAGTGATAGCTACTATTATAAGCAAACTCAATCAAAGGAAAATGATCATCTCAATTATCCTTGAAATCAATTACACAAGCTCTCAACATATCTTCCAAAGTTTGGATAGTACGCTCCGCTTGCCCATCGGTTTGGGGATGAAAGGCCGTGCTAAGCTTAACATGGGTACCAAGGCCCTTTGAAAAGATTTCCAAAATTGAGAAATGAATTGTGTACCATGATCAGATATAATGGACAGGGGCACTCCATGCAACCTAACCATCTCCCTTAGGTACAACTTAGCATAGTCTTCCGCCGAATAAGAAACCTTGACGGGAATAAAATGAGCCGATTTCATCATACGATCCACAATAACCCAAATCGAGTTATGTTGTCGCTGGGTGTGTGATAAACTAACAGTGAAGTCCATATTCAAATCCTCCCACTTCCAAGTAGGAATGCAAATATCTTGGGAAAAAACTCCCGACTTTGGTGCTCAACTTTCACTTGTTGACAATTTGGACACTTAGCCACAAATTCCGCAATGTCCTTCTTCATCCCATTCCACAATAGATCTCCTGCAAGTCACGGTACATCTTGGTAGCTCCCGGGTGAATGGAATATCGGGAGCTATGGGCTTCCGATAAAATATGTTACCTCAAGTTATCAACATTCAAAACACACAAATGACCTTGATATCTAATCACACCATCTCCCCCTTGGGAGAAAGCCTCAACGGACTTTTTAAGCACCGTTTCCTTCAACTCCATCAGAGTTGGATCAAGACCTTGCTTTGCTTTCACATCTGATACGAAGGACGATTCTACTCCATTATGAACAACAACGCCTCCCTCATTAGAATCAATCAACCAAACACCCAATCGGGCCAATCTATGAACATCTCGAACCAATTCCTTCTTACTATCCTCAACATGAGTAACACTACCCGTGGATAACCGACTAAGGGCATCTGCTACTACATCCGCCTTGCCGGGGTGATAGAGCACACTCATGTCATAGTCCTTTAGCAATTCAAGCCACCTCCTTTGGCGAAGATTCAGATCCTTTTGCTTGAACACATATTGCAAACTCTGGTCGTCGGTGAAGACATCCACATGGACACCGTACAAATAATGCCTCCAAATCTTTAGAGAAAACACAACCACTGCTAGTTCCAAGTCATGGGTAGGATAGTTCTTTCCATGAATCTTAAGTTGTCTTAAAGCATAACCAATTACCTTCCCATTCTGCATAAGGATGGGTAATCGCCGCTAGTCCCTTGCATTCTTGGAAGGGACATCAAATAGCCAATCCAAGAAAAAGTTCATTAGAATAGCTCCTTAGTTCTTGATTCAAGTTAAGTTGAGAAAGCCTTTAAACCCTATGAATCCTTCATGTAAGAAAATCCTTTCATAAATCATGTTTTGAGTAGTATGTGAGAAATCCTTTCTCAACAACAACAATGGTGCTTCACTCTCAAAGCAACCTTAAATCATCATAAATTTCATAAAGGAACATGCATATCCCCATAAGATTTATCTTTTGATCATTCATAAAGTTCATCATGGGATCATAGCTTAGAAATCATAAATCATGAATGGGCTCATATAATTTCATCTAAAAAGCATTCAATTGTCTCAATTCATGCATAAGAAGTCATAAATCATTCAATTAGATCACTATTGGAAAGAACCCATGAGATTAAAAAAAACCCTAATTTCGACGGGAGATTCTAACTTGTAAAACTTGAAGAAATTAGGAACACTATGGAGGAAAGGACTCCATAGGTGAAAGTCATCATACCTTGGAGTTCAAAGCTCCGAATTAATGGAGAATTTAGAAACTTGACTTGAATCCCTAGCCTTCTTCTTCAAGCTTTAGAGAAAGAAATATTTGGGGAAAACTTTGGAGGGATTTGGGGGATTTTGAAGAGTGATTAGAATGGGTAGATTTTAGGCTTAGAAGACTTATATAGGATTTAGGATTAGGACTGAACCAACTTAGACTAGTTATTAGTCAATTAAGGAAAAGACTAAAAAGCCCTTAAAAATAATTGTCAGGCTCCGGCCTACGGTTCAGACCTATGGTCCGTAGGTCTTACTACGGACCATCCTGGTCAACCATGGGTGGGATTCAGAAACTATTGAATTTGGACTTCAAACGACGGTTGCCATGTACGATTCGTTGGTCCACTTACGGACCGTACACACCAACCGTAGATCCCAACCTTGACCCTCGAAATTTCACTAAATTTGGGAGTGACCTATGAGACCTATCTACAACTCGTACATGGAATGACGGGCCGTCCTGGCGAACCGTCCACGAGGTTCTGAAACTTGACATTTTCAAAAATATTTATCTTACCGTCTACGGTTCCCAAGTACTACACGTAAGTCAACCTACGGTCCGTAGGTGACTTCCGTGTCAGTACTGGCACTGATTCTAAAAACCTGTAATTTTCCTTCTTTTTGAATCCAAGGTGTTACAATATCTCACCCTTGGGAACATTCATCCTCGAATGGGAATCAATACATCATAAGAAGGGTAGAAACTATATCTAATAGCCCAACATGAATGCAATCGCTTAAATGCACATATTCGAGGAGGAAACATCAACTCCAAGCTAAAGCATGTTCAAAACACCATTTCATAAAATCTACAGGCAACTCATTCTCAAATGCACATAACATAAAGAAATCAATCAAGTTAACTCGTTTTCTCAAAATGTAAGCTTTTCTTGAACATGCATAAATGAGGAATCATGGGAATATCTAAGACACATGAAACCAAAAGAGTAAACCATGAAGAACTAAATACCTCAAGCTAGAGTAGGAATGGAGGGAAAGAGATGAGGATAATGGGACATCATATCGGCCTCGGCCTCCCAGGTGGCACTCTCAACTAACTGATTCCTCTAAAGAACTTTTACAAAAGCAACTTCTTTATTTCTCAACTTCCGAACTTGCCGGTCCAAAATTTCAACCAGAACTTCTTCATAACAAATACTCTCTTTCACACCAAGACTCTCCAGTGGTACAATAGATGTCGGATCTCCAACACATTTCTTCAATATCAACACATATTTTTTTTATACATATAGAACGTGCAAATCTGTTTAAGATAACTTCATATATTTTTTTATTTATATATTCAATATTTTAAAATTTATTTATCAATTTTATATATGTTTGATACTATCAATATTTGAATTCTTAACTAAAAAATTGACAAAATCAAAGTAAATATCAAATTTGATTTTTTTTATAAAAATAATGATAAAAGGTAAATTTAAATAATTTAATAATCATGGGGTGATATTGTGATGCAGTTAGAATATGTGGGTTTACTTTTCAAAGGATAATAGGACTCTTAAAAATTCAAATAATTATAAAAAGTTTAAAATATTAACAAAATCTGTATAGAAAAATAACTATTAAAATTTGAATTTATTTTAAAAAGTGTAAAAAAAGTTTGTTAATTATTACCTGATTGAACAAATTTTTCCTAAAAACTATACATGTCTTTATCCTACGCTGCCGCTTGGTATAATCCTAAGCTATACTTTCTTCCTTATAATTATACAAGTATACTATCATGCGCGATGCGCGAACATTATTAAATTAAATTATAATTATATTTCTACTTGTTTGAACGTGCTAGATTATATTAAATCAACAAATATCTAACTATTATCTTATTTTGCAATACAATATACCTAATAAAAAATTGAAGAAAATAAAATTTATAAATAAATTTATTAATTAACTTTTCGATGTCTTCTAAATATCATAATTAGATACAAATAATTTGAAAGTATAAATGATTAAAAAATAAGGGTACTATAATTTAGAGAATATTTTACAATCTCTCAAAATAAGTTCTTCTATATCATCTTAATATTATCTTATTCATTTCGTGCCTTCAAGGCTTCAATATTTCTTTTGTCTAAAAGAAAATATGGTTTTTATTTTTATCTAAGCAAAATTTTTTGTGAGAGTACTTTTTGGTTGTACTTAGGATCTATCATAAACAATTTTTTTATCCCGCAAAGATAGATATAGATAAGGTCTTACTATATCTTACCTTTCTCAAACTTCACCTATGAAATACTAATCACTATATTATTGTTATTGTTGTTATCAAATTAAAAAGTGCAATTAATGATTAATTTTTTTCTTTACGACTTAACTTTTGAATTTTAGCTTCAATTGTCTTACATAAAATTTATATTTTATGTTTAACTATTTCAACACATTCTCAAATTTCATATCAAATATTTTTAAAATATTATTTACATATCGTTGTTACATTATCGACTATATTAATTTATTTATGTATTATTTTTATTTATTTTATTGATCAGATTAATTTAATGAATAAATAACCTCGCATTATATCTATTATAATACTATAGATCAATTTTTCTATTATGGTATCTTAATTAATCCTTTTCATTTATTGTACCAATAACCTAAATACTATCATAGTTTATTTTTAAATTATAGTTTTAAATAAGTCTAAATTTAAATAGAAAATTTCTTAGACTAACTTTGTTATAAATTTTTTGTTTATTATTATTAGTGACTATCATTATTTTAACATAGGCAATTAGTATGAAAATAAAATCATTTGAATATAATGCACCACATGTAAAACTACATATTGAATATGATTTTTTGGAGTTAGCTTAGATTAGTTAATTTCTTGGGGTTATATTTTTATATGTATAATTAACATAAAGTAGAGAAGTTATATTCATCTTCAAAACTGTAAGTAGTGAATTTAAATTTAAAATCTTTATTTTGATATTTGATTAAAATAATAACTCTTTTTAGAAATGTATCTTTGAATTTAAAAACTCTTACAATTATGACAAAGAGAAAATATCAAAGGTAAAAAGTTGCTATGGGAACTACTATTATTACAAAATCAATTATTTGAGATATTTTTTCTCCCATTTTGTTTTCTTTCTAAATTATCATAACCAATTATGATTTGTTTAATGTGGTGTTTCTTTATATATATATATTAGAGAGAGAGAGAGAGAGAGAGAGAGTCACGCAAATTAAAATGTAAATATTTATAAATCACATTCTTATTTATTAAAAACCTAAATTATTAGAAAATTTATTTTCTTTTTATGAATGTAAAAAAAACTTACCTCCTAAAAATATATTAATTTTGTGCAATTGTCTTTTAAGAGTATTTTGTAGAAATATAATTTCACAAAAATAGTCTATCTAACTAATTTGTATTCAAGCAAGTATGTTTTAAATGTAAGTAACTTCATAATTCTTAAATTTTAGGAACATTATTTATACATATATAAAAAATCTATGTATAAATTAAAATTATTTTAAATGTATTTATAAATTAAACTAAACAGATATCCTTCTATGATTAAAAAATGTTATAGTTTGAATTTTAAAATCTATAAAAATTAAAATAACTATCAAAATTGAAAAATTATTAACAATAATTTAAAAGCTAAGTAGATGAAAGCATATAAATTTAAGATTGTGATTTTATCTCCTAGTTGTATGGTTAGGAAATACAGTTCCACAAAAATAGATTTTGAAATTGAGTTGTGTTAAAAAATGTGTACAACTTCCTTCTCAAACTGTTGTGGAATTTAGAATTATCAAAAAAAAATTAAAAAATATTATTTTTTGATTATTTACTGTTTAATTTTATCCTATAAAAATTTAAATTGTGCATTTGTGTGTTTGTAAGATAGTGGAGAAATGGGGCAAGGGACGTGCACTAAAGTAGTTTTGTTTAGTTTTTTTTTTCCTCTTTTTTTTAATAGTTCTTTCTGTACTCTTTTTATTTTTTAAAAATTAATATAAATATATATTTTTAATGTTAATTTAAATTAAGTTAATCTAAATATTTACCATTGATAACTTTAAAATTGAAAATCTATTATGCACAATACTAATGAACCTAAATAGCTCGAAAGAAAACATTGAATTAATGCACGTTTCCTTTGTACATTATTATGTATTATTAATCATCAAGTAATATTGTACACTAAGATAAAGCAAAAAAATAATGTTATTCTAGATATTTGTGATATTTTAACTTGAATGATTAATTGGTTTAAAAAAAAACTTTCAAAGAATTGAAATTATATTTTCTTCTATCAACAAACACTAATTTGTATCACACTACAATCTATATAGATATTTCTTTATGTATGAATATTTAAAATAGTATCAAGAAGAAAATAATAATGTAACAGAAATACCTCTATACTTGAAGTTATTCCTATATGAATAACATACATACCCACTTCAAGAATGTATTGCAATTCTAAGAAGATAGTATGATGCTATAATTTAAATTGTATCTTATCAATGTTTTTTCATGTAACTGTAACTCTTTTTTGTTTGGAAAAGTATCAAACTCCATTAAAGGTTAAGGAGTCAAAAGCCACTTGACTATTAATAGTACAAAAACAAATAAACAAATCTCAAGCAGAAATGTTCAACAAATATAAGTTTTCTTCACAAAAAATGAATTAATACTATACTGGAATATAAATTCTATAAGAGAAAATATGATTTAGCCATTATGACAGACGAGATCATTATGACATGTTATCTTAATGAGTTCAAATTATAGCCCATTTTCATGACTGACGAAATCGTTATGACATGTTACCTTAATGAGTTCAAGATGAACCTATCTTGAAACTTGAATGATCATTTAGATCACCCAATACTTAGATGATGAATAACAATTAGGAACTAAAATACATAAATAAATTAAAAAAAATATCAACCATGACCATTGTCACTACTAAAGCATATAATTATTTAATGACCTGTTAGGTCATTTTGAGAACTAGTCCCCTCTCTTTCTTAAAAGACCCTTTTCGAAAATTTTAAATGAGAATTTTGAATTATTTGCTTAGTTATGATTATTTAATTAATGTATAATTTTAGATAATTAATTTAGTTGGTGGTTAATTGGCCAAGTTAATAAATCTATTAATGCCCTACATAATGTGACCCATGTACAAGAATTAAATTAAGTGGGAAGGGTTTAACATATTAAAGGATAGCATCAAAAGTGTCGGGCAAAGAAGGACACAAAAGTTTACGAAGTAGTTTCACATCCAAAGCTTCAAACGAAATCTTAAATAAGCCCACGTTTGATTTTTTTTAGTTATTATATTCCTTGTATTAATTATGATATTGGTAGTAATGAAAGGATGAGATTTTATTAATCTACATAGACCAATTACAGTATTAGATTTGGGGTGTCATTAGGTTGCATTGAATAAATGGATAAATCATGATGACCAAACAACAAGGCTAGCCAATTATTGGGAATTAACGTTGATGAGTGAAAAATTTTGGTGTTGCATAGTCGATAGGTTAATTCTAGTTCTTATTTTGTTTCAGGATCAGTACTATATCAGTCCGTAAGTAATCTGTCATGACCTAAGGTATCCCCTAGACATGACATGGTGTACAAGACCCCGAAAGGCCTCATACAAGCCACATAGCATGCATAATACAAGATCATAAAAATTAAAGAGTTTAAAACACAATTTCAAAACCAAAGAGTTTTATCAAAAGTAGCGGAAGTCTAAACATAGTCTCGAAGCCATCTAAACTCATAGAATGAAATGTTGGGACGTAACCCATATAAAGTTTCAACGAAAGTAAATGACATGAAAGATAAACGTGGCCTTGTCCTTGAAGTAGGAGGACTCACCAAGTCTTCAAGTTCTTCTAATATAAGCACTAGCCACAAGTGGATGGGGTAGAGTCGTCATGCCCTACATCAATAAATCAATGCAGGCAAGAGTACGCGTTAGTACAAAACATGTACCAAGTATGATAACTATGCATAAAACCATAAGGTCATGCTAAAAGGGGACATTTGTGAGACAAGCAAAGAACAAGCTAAAACATGAGATAAAAGAGTTGGAAAGCATAAGTCATAAAAACATGGTCAATACAAGCTAAACATATTCAAAACATTTGAGAGATACTTTGGAACTCACTTTAGTTCGTAATTGTGGGAAGTGAGCCTTAACCGACATAGACCATGTGAGCTATAACATGGAATCCGATATATTCCCCATACCGAAAGAAGGGGAATCTACTTGCCAAGGTAGAATCCGTACACACACCATCATTTGTTAAAGTGGATCCACTAGCTAACGTCTATCAAAGACAATCATCCTATGGGGGCACATAGGAATGGGACATGGGTCATCACCACTTGTCCACTCGGTGCTAGGCATAGTTCCCACGGATTAATCATAAATCATAGTCATCTTATCATTAATAGACATGGGTAACCGCCTCTTGTCTACAATTAGGGGACATGGGTCTTAGCATCTTGTCCTTTCATTAGAATAGCTCCTTAATTCTAGATTCAAGTTTAGTTGAGAAAACCTTTCAACCCTAAGAATCCTTTACGTGAGAAAATCCTTTCACAATAACAACATTGATGCTTTACACTCAAAGCAACCTTAAATCATCATAAATCTCGTAATTGAACATGCATATCTTCATAAACCCATCTTTTGATCATTCATAACTTTATCATGAAATCATAGCTTAGAAACATGAATCATGCATGGGCTTATGCAATTATCTTAAATCTTTCAATTATCTCAATTCAACTTTCATGAGTCAAAAGCTTCATCATATGATCCATACTAGACAACATGGGTTTCACATGGGTTCATGGAGATTCAACTTAGAAACATGCAATTAACTCAATTCATGCATAATTAAACATAATTCAATCAATTAGTTCATAATTTGAAAGAACCCACATGATAGAAGAAAACCCTAATTTCAATTGGAGAATTCTAACTTGTAAAATTGAGGAATTTGGGAACCCTATGGAGGAAAGGACTCCATAGGTGAAAACCATCATACCTCAATGCCAAAATCTTGAAATCAATGGAGGATTAGGGGACTTGTCCTTCAAACCCTAGCTTTCTTCTTCTTCTTCTTCTTCTAGAGAGAGAAATATTTGGGGGGAATTGAAAAGGTTTTGGGAATAGTTGAAAAGTGATTAGGAAGGGTAGAAATTAGGCTTAGAAAGCTTATATAGTGCCTAGGATTAAAGGGTAACCGACTTCGATTAGGTACTAAACATTTAGGGAAAAGATCAAAAGGCCCTCAAAAAAATAACTATCGACCCTCCACAAACGACCAGACTTACGGCTCGTGGGTCCACCAACGAGCTGTGCATCATGGTCGTAGGTCCCACTGTCTGACCTTAAAGATTGTTCAAATTTCTAGACTCACCTACGATCACACCTACAGTTCGTACATAGAACGACGACTCATCATGTTGCACCGTACATCAACTACTAAAACTTAACATTTGGAAAATCTTGGACAGTGCCAACCACGATTCCTCCTACGGTTCGTAGGTCAGACCACGGACCGTCGGTGGTCTCGTTGGTACTGCACCAGAAAAACCTTATAATGCTGCATTTTCTTTCTTTTAAAATACGAGGTGTTACAATATCTCCCCCTTGGGAATATTCATCCTCGAATGGGATATAAGACATCTCGAAGAGGGTAAGAACAAGATCTAACAGCCCAACAAACATGCAATCACATAAATGCACATATCCAAGGAGGAAACATCAACTCCAAGCTAAAGCATGTTCAAATCATCATCTCATAACGCCTACTTGTAGCTCATACTAAAATGCACATAAACATGAAGAAATCAATCAAGTTAACTCATTTTCTCAAAATTTAAGCTTTTCATGAACATGAATAATGAAGAATCATGGAATGGCTAAGACACACATGATACCCAAAGGATGAACCATGAGGAACTAAATACCTCAAGCTAAAGTAGGATCAGAGGGAAAGAGATGAGGATAATAGGACATCATATCGGCCTCGGCCTCCCAAGTAGCACCCTCAACTAATTGATTCCTCCAAAGAACCTTCACAGAAGCAATTTTTTTATTCCTTAACTTCCGGACTTGCCGGTCTAGAATCTCAACCGAGACTTCTTCCTAAGAAACACTATCCTTTATGCCAAGACTCTCTAATGGTACTATAGATGTCGGATCTCCAACGCACTTCTTCAACAAGGAGACATGGAAAATCGGATGCACCGATGCCAAGTCATTTGGTAAGTCAAGTTCATAAGCAACCTTACCAATACGCCTCAAAATCTTATATGGGCCCACATAACGGGGACTAAGCTTCCCTTTCTTTCCAAACCTCATTACACTTTTCATGGGTGAAATCTTCAAGTAGACCCAATCATCAACATCAAATTCTAAATCTCTCCTTCGAACATCGGCATAGGACTTTTGTCAACTTTGAGCCGTTTTTAACCTTTCTCTAATAAGTCGAACTTTCTCCATAGCCTTATGTACCAATTCGGGGCCTATCAAAGTGACTTCGCCAACTTCAAACAAACTTATAGCAGATCTACACCTCCTACCATAAAGAGCCTCAAATGGAGCAATACCAATATTTGATTGATAGCTATTATTATAGGCAAACTCAATCAAAGGGAAATGATCATCCAAATTACCATTGAAATCAATCAACAAGCTCTCAACATATCTTCCAAAGTTTGGATAGTACGTTTTGCTTGCCCATCGGTTTGAGGGTGAAAGGCCGTACTAAGCTTAACGTGAGTACCAAGCCCTTGTTTGGAAAGATCTCCAAAACTGAGAAGTGAATTAGGTACCATGATCAGAGATAATGGATAAGGGCACTCCATACAACTTAACCAGTTCTCTCAAGTACAACTTAGCATAATCCTCCGCCGAGTAAGAAACCATGACGGGAATGAAATGGGCTGACTTCTTCATATGATCCACAATGACCCAAATCAAGTCATGTTGTCTCCGGGTGCATGGTAAACCAACAATGAAGTCCATATTAGAATCATCCCACTTCCATGTAGGGATACAAATGTCTTGGGACAAACCTCCTGGCTTTTGGTGCTCTACCTTCACTTGTTGACAATTAGGACACTTAGCCACGAATTTCGCAATGTCCTTTTACATCCCATTCCACCAAATGACCTCCCGCAAGTCACGGTACATTTTGGTAGCTCCCGAGTGAATAGAATATCGGGAACTATGGTCTTTCGATAAAATTTTCTCCCTCAAGTTATCAACATTCGGAAGACACAAACGACCTTGATATCTAAGCACACCATCTCCCCGCTTGGGAGAAAGCCTCAACGGGCTTTTTAAGCACCGCTTCCTTCAATTCCATCAAGATTGGATCAAGACCTTACTTTGCCTTCACATCCGAAACAAAAGACGATTCTGAACCATTATGAACAACAACGCCTCCTTCATTAGATTCAACCAACCGAACACCCAACCGTGCCAATCTATGCAAATCTCAAACCAATTCCTTCTTTCTATCCTCAACATGAGTAACACTACCCATGGATAACTAACTAAGGGCATCCGCCACCACATTCGCCTTGCCAGGGTGATAGATGACACTCATATCATAGTTCTTTAGTAACTCAAGCCACCTCCTTTGGCGAAGATTCAGATCCTTTTGCTTGAACACATATTTCAAACGCTTGTAGTCGGTGAAGACATCCACAGGGACACCATACAAGTAATGTCTCCAAATCTTTAGAGCAAACACAACTGCCACTAGTTCTAAGTCATGGGTAGGATAGTTCCTTTCATAAATCTTAAGCTGCCTCAAAAGAATAAGCAATCACTTTCCTATTTTGCATGAGGACACACACTAGTCCAATCCTTGAAGCGTCACAATAAGCCACAAACCCATCCGACCCTTCCGGTAAGGTCAACACTAGAGCCGAGGTAAGTCTATCTTTCAATTCTTGAAAACTCTTCTGACACATTTTAGACCATATGAACTTAACCATTTTTTGAGTCAAAGCCGTAAATGGAGAAGCAATCGAAGAAAACCCTTCAACAAACCTCCTATAATAACCATCCAAACCCAAAAAGCTTCAAATATTTGTAGGGGATAGAGGTCTTGGCCAATTCTTAACCGCATCCGTCTTCTTAGGATCTACCTCGATACCCTTGCCGAAAACAATGACATAGAAAAGCCACAAACTTCAACCAAAACTCACACTTATCAAACTTTGCAAAGAGTTGTTCGCTCTTGAGGACTTGCAACACAATCCTCAAATTATCGGCATGCTCATCCTCACTCCTTGAGTAAATCAAAATATCATCGATGAACACAATCACAAGCATATCAAGGTATTGTCTAAACACCCTATTCATCAAATCCATAAATGCGGCCGGAGCATTTGTTAAACGGAAGGACATCACCAAGAAATCATAGTGACCATATCTAGTCCGGAAAACCGTCTTTGGAATGTCATCTTCCCTCACCTTCAATTGGTGATAAGCCGAACGAAGATTGATCTTAGAGAAGTAACTCGCCCCTTGGAGTTGATCAAATAAGTCATCTATCCTTGGAGGAGGATACTTATTCTTAATGGAAACTTTGTTCAATTGGCGGTAGTCGATGCACATATAGAGTGAATCATCCTTCTTTTGAACAAACAAAACTAGAGCACTCCATGGAGAGATACTCGGTTAGATGAAACCTTTATCCAACAAATCTTCCAACTGTTCCTTCGATTCCTTAAGTTCTGCCAGAGCCATTCGGTAAGGAGGAATAGAGATAGGTTGCATATCGGGGAGAAGGTCAATACAGAAGTCTATTTCCCTTTTGGGAGGAACACCGGGTAGATCATCGGGAAACATCTCCGGAAACTCATTAACAATGAGGACAGACTCAAGAGTAGGGGTTTCAGAATCCACATCCCTTACCCTAACAAGATGGTATATGCATTCCTTAGAAATCATCTTTCTAGCTTTGAGACAAGAAACAAACTGACCCTTAGGCATAGAGTTTCCCCCTTTCAACTCTAGGATAGGCTCATTTGAAAATTGAAACCTAACCACTCGAGTCCTACAATCAATAGAAGCATAACAAGAATGTAACCAATCCATCGCAAGGATAACATCAAAATCTAGCATCTCAAGCTCTACAAGATCAACATGAGTGATTCTATGGGATAAGGAAATGGGGCAAATCCCATAGACTCTCTTAGCAACAATAGATTCACCAATAGGAGTAGAGACACAAAAAGGATGTAGCAATACATCCGGATGAAGATCAAACCTCATAGCCACATATGGCATCACAAAAGACAAAGTATGAAACGACCCCAAAAATGCCCGAAAATGTGCTTCGGAAACACCTATAATTGTAATTTCCATATATCTCAAAATCCGTGCATGATTTCGGAAATTCGACTTCATATTCTTATTTGTGGGGTCAAATTGAGTGGGAAATGGGTCTAACCCGAATTTTAGAGCAACCGTATCAAAATTCGAAAATCGCAAAAATTGCGATTTGGAGGGTCAACTTTAAAGGGGCATATCTCTTAGCACACAAGGAACTGGAAGGGCTGCAACCTATCAAATTAAATCTCTTTGAGTTAGCTTTCCAACGCACTTGGTTTCACCTTATTCCGCGTTAGGATGAGGGAGTTATGACCATTTTCGTAAAACCTGTCAGTGCAGAATTTCCAATTCCAGTGAGCGAATTTTCTAGGCGGGTTGGAGTCATTTTTTATAAAAAGGGGATATGTCCCATATTTAGTCATTTTCTAAACTCCAAAAACACTCTCTAAGCCCTCTCCAAAAATTCCACCAAGATCTTCAACCAAATTCAAACATCTCAAGCTCTAATTCCGGATTCAAGACTCAATTTCAAGCTTCGATTCTCCATTCCAATCTTCATCAAGGATTCTCCAAAGTTGAGGTATGTGGGTTTGATTGTGGAAACCTTCCTTTCCACAAGTCCAACCATTTATCCTCTATTTCTACTTCAAGTTTATGGGTCCTTATGATTATTTATGAATTCTTGAATTACGGAATTACTACTACACACCCTATTATGGTCCTTTTTGCATATTATCATGAAATGGAATTTTTATGTGATGTTTATGGTTTACATGCTTCCATGATCAAATTATGAAGGTTGATATATATATGTATGTTGTTGGTGGGCTGATTTATATGGATTTTGGAATTGGTTGGAATTAGTATTCTTGAAATACATGATTTCATTTACATGAACAATTGCCCACCATGTGTTTGATAAAATGCCCATTTATAGAATTCTTAGGAAAGGGAAGGTCCAAGGTACGTCCTATGAGACGGATGATTATGTAATTACTGAAATGATGATGAAATGGACACATTATATGATTTTCTCTAAATAAGTGTTGTGAGTCGACCATGCCTAGTACGGGGGGTAGTAGGCCCGTATAACCATATCGAGGGGTTAGTACCTTGGTTGCCTAGTACGGGGGGTAGTAGGCCCGTATAACCATATCGAGGGGTTGGTACCTTGGTCCCTAGCACGGGGGGTGGTAGGCCCGTGTAACCATATCGAGGGGTTTGTACCTTGGTCCCTAGCACGGGGGGTGGTAGGCCCGTGTAACCATATTGAGGGGTTTGTACCTCTTTCGCCTCTCCAAGGGGGTGGTAGGCCTTGGAAATACTATATTTATGGTCACTCGCCACACATGTATTACGTCCCATTAAATATGATTTTTATGTAAGCATCATTATACATACTATTTTATTAATATGCTATCTATTGGGTCGTGACAAAGTAGCACCGGGATCAAGCAAAGCGTAAACATCAAGGTGAAAGACTTTCAACATATCGGTAACCACATCGGGAGAACCCTCTTGCTCACGACGAGTCTGAAGTGCATAGAATCGGTTTTGCTTTTGACTCCCACTAGAACCTAATGGAAGATGATGTGGAGCACGTCAACGGTTGTCTCCTTCATTCTTAGACACTAAGGGACAATCCCTTATCTTGTGATCCATCTTGCCACAGCCAAAACATGCGTTGGAACTGGCTAGACAATTTCCCTCATGCCTCTTTCCACATTTAGCACAAGTAATCGATAAGGACCCACCACCATTTCCTCCTTGAGGCTTAGGGTTAGACACCCTATCTTTCTTGAACTTAGGAGGAGCATTGGAGGAACCTTGACCGAAAAACCTATGTAGAGACCTAAAAGGACCATGTCCATCGGACCTTGAATGTTAGAAGTTACCATCACCGGTTCTTGCCTTCTTTGTCTCCCTAGGTCTTCCTTTAAGTTTCTCCTCTTCTTTTTGTTGAGCATGAACCATGGGATGAGAAACGTCCATATCATTGATAAGCATGGCGGTACGGCATTCTTTGACAACCATTTTAGACACCCCTGAAAAAAACTTACTCATTCTCGCCCTAGGATCGGCAACCATAGTAGGAGCATATCGAGACAATTGTGTGAACTTCAAAGCATACTCCTTCACACTCATGCTTCCTTGAAGAAGATTGATGAATTCAAGCACCCTTGCCTCCCTCATCTCAAGGGGAAAGAACCTATCAAGGAAATCAACCTTGAACTTTTTCCAATCAAGAGGACCCGCATCATCCGCCCTATCACTCTTCCATTGCTCAAACCACACTTGAGCCACACCCTTAAGTTGGTAAGCGGACAACTCCTCATTTTCCTTCGGCATCACGCCCATGACCATCAACACCTTATACACCTCATCAATGAACTCTTGAGGATCTTCCTCAACCTTAGAGCCATGAAACTCCAGAGGATTCATTCTAGTGAAGTCCCTCACTCTAGATACCGTCGTACCCACATTTGGGTTCATGGGAGCCATAACCTCCCTATTGGCTTGAGCCAACACTTGAAAAGCAGCCTTAAACTCCGCATTAGTCACTTGTTCAACCAAAGGGTCGGTCGAAACATGAGGAGCTTGAAGAGGAGCTTCTTGTTCCACGTTCTCTCTCGCATTCCTTCTAGCATAAGCCCTTCAAGTGGCCATATCCTGAAACTCATAGTATATGGATTAGGAGAGAGACCTATAGAGTTAAACTCTATCGCACGACATTAGAATGATGAAAGAAGTGGAATTTCCTAATCATCTTGTAGCCTCTTATTCATAAATGTCTCTTCACACTCATGAACAAGACTCTACTCGAGAGGGCTTATGAGACTTCCTAGGACCTTTCAAAACCTTGTGCTCTGAATACAAAGTTTGTCACGACCTAAGGTACTCCTAGACGTGACATGGCGTAGAAGACCCCGAAGGGCCTCATACAAGCCACTTAGCATGCATAATACAAGATCATAGAAATTAAAGAGTTTAAAAGACAATTTCATAACCAAAGAGTTTTATCAAAAGTAGCGGAAGTCTAAACATAGTCTCAAAGCCATCTAAATTCATAGAATTAAATGTTGGGACGTAACCCATACAAAGCATACAAAGTTTCAACGAAAGTAAATGAAATGAAAGATAAATGTGGCCTTGTCCTCAAAGTAGGAGGACACACCAAGTCTTCAAGTTCTTCTAATATAAGCAATAGCCACGAGTGGATGGGGTAGAGTCGTCACTCTCTACATCAATAAATCAATGTAGGCAAGAGTGTGCGTTAGTAAAAAACATGTACCAAGTATGATAACTATGCATAAAATCATAAGGTCATGCTAAAAGGGGACATTTACGAGACAAGCAAAGACCAAGTTAAAACATGAGATAAAAGAGTTGGAAAGCATAAGTCATAAAAACATGGTCAATACAAGCTAATCATCTTCAAATCATTTGAGAGATACTTTGGAAGTCACTTTAGTTCATTATTTTGGGAAGTGAGCCTTAACCGACATAGACCACGTGAGCTATAACATGGAATCCGGTATATCCCTCATACTGAAAGAAGGGGAATCAACTTGACAATGTAGAATCCGTACACACACCATCATTTGTTAAAGTGGATCCACTAGCTAACGTCTATCAAAGACAATCATGGGGGCACATAGGTATGGGACATGGGTCATTGCCTCTTGTCCACTCGGTGCTAGGCATAGTTCCCACGGATTAATCATAAATCATAGTTCATCTTATCATTAATAGACATGGGTAACAACCTCTTGTCTACAATTAGGGGACATGGGTCTTCGCCTCTTGTCCTTTCATTAGAATAGCTCCTTAATTCTTGATTCAAGTTTAGTTGAGAAAATCTTTCAACCCTAAGAATCATTTACATGAGAAAATTCTTTCACAATAACAACATTGATGCTTTACTCTCGAAGAAAACTTAAATCATCATAAATTTCATAATTGAACATGCATATCTTCATAAACCCATTTTTTGATCATTCATAACTTTATCACGAAATCATAGCTTAGAAACATGAATCATGCATAGGCTTATGCAATTTCATCTTAAATCATTCAATTATCTCAATTCAACTTTCATGAGTCAAAAGCTTCATCATATGATCAATTCTAGACAACATGGGTTTCATATGGGTTCATGGAGATTCAACTTAGAAACATGCAATTAACTCAATTCATGCATAATTAAACATAATTCAATCAGTTAGATCATAATCTGAAAGAACCCACATGATAGAAGAAAACCCTAATTTCAATTGGAGAATTCTAACTTGTAAAATTGAGGAATTTGGGAACCCTATGGAGGAAAGGACTCCATAGGTCAAAGCCATCATACCTCAATGCCAAAAGCCTGAAATCAACGGAGGATTAGGGGACTTGTCCTTCAAACCCTAGCTTTCTTCTTCTTCTTCTAGAGAGAGAAATATTTGGGGGGAATTGAAAAGATTTTGGAAATAGTTGAAAAGTTATTAGAAAGGGTAGAAATTAGGTTTATATAGTGCCTAGGATTAAAGGGTAACCGACTTAGATTAGGCACTAATATTTAGGGAAAAGATCAAAACGCCCTTAAAAAAATAACTGACGACCCTCTACCACCGACAAGACCTACAGCTAGTGGGTCAACCAAAGAGCCGTGCATCATGGTCATAGGTCCCACTGTTGGACCTTAAAGATTGCTCAAATTTCTAGACTCACCTACGATCACACCTACGGTTCGTACATAGAACGACGACTCGTCCTGTTGCACCGTACATCAACTACTAAAACTTAACAGTTGGAAAATCTTGGTCAGTGCCAACCACGATTCCTTCTACGGTCCGTCGGTCAGACCACGGACCGTCGATTGTCTCGTTGGTACTGCACCAGATTAACCTTGAAATGCTGCATTTTCTTTCTTTTAAAATCTGAAGTGTTACATAATCAACTTCAACTTGAGATTATTTTTCTTGGTTATCACATTATAAATCAAGTTTTGACATATTGGGATATGTAATTAAATATTATATATATTATATTTTATGAATACCATTATAATTATTTTGTTTAGAGGAATTGAGATTTATCCCTACTCTTGAATTTGGGGAATATGAGAGTTGACATATTAATTCACATCAAGATTAGAAACTTGATTATAGATTCGTGCTTTATGAGTTTTTAGGTTTGGTCTAGACATATAGTAATATGGGTGTTGTTCGTTTCAGAATCTTATTGTGATAATTTATCTTAATAGATTGCATTGATTTGGAAGCCCAACGAAAGATGAATGCTCAAGTCCCAGAGTGATTGTACAATTATTTGAGGCATTTGTATTTCTCAACCCTTGTTAAGTGTATACAATCGTGTATTTCATTCTGGTATGAGTTGGAGAGTAATGGGACTTGGTTATGGGTTGACTTGTCCATATTGAATAATTATAATGATGAAAAAGGGGTAATAAAAGGCAACGTGATTAATTATTTGTGTGTGATGTGTTGAGAATGGTTTGAAAGGCTTATTAATTCATTGTTGATGTTGTATTATGATTTTGTTGTTGTGAAGTGTGCATTGTTACGGAAATGGTCATCTCCTCATTATTTGTGTGAATATGTCATTTGGATTGGTTCTGAGACATGGTGGTGATATGTGTTATGTGAATTGAGGAAGAATAAGAAATTAAAGAGGATGTACCATTTTGAGGGACGTGTCGCGTGCCGCGACGAATATTATGATTTGAGGGACGTGTCGCATGCCGTGAAAAATTCTATTATCGAGGGACGTGTCACACGCCATGTTGGATTGTATTATCAAGGGTCGGGTCACATATCGCGATGGATGCATGGACATATATGTCCCCCATGGGTCCCGGACTGAGAGACAAAGGGTGTGTATCACTAGGTCAGACATGCATCACTATAATTGACATTGCATTTCATTGCATTGCATATCTTTATCATTTGTAAACTTGTGAGTGCCTTTCTGTGGAACTTGTGATTGGCGAATTTGATCTCGTGTGTTGCTGACCTATAATTGTTGGAGTGTTGTTATTGAGCTATGTGCTATTTAAATTGTGAACTGTTAGGTTGGGCTGGTGTTATGTAGGTTGTAGTTGTGGAGGTTCGGTCGGAGTGTAAGGAGTACCCGTATTCTATCCCCTTAGCTTGTGTTTAGAAATTGCTTGCTGAGTACCGTGTGGTTTGGTACTTACCCCTTGATTCTATATTTTTT
>JAGDQO010002497.1:0-20812 GCA_018342035.1 Solanum appendiculatum | reverse complement strand
TAAATCTATTTGAAGTTCATCTTTAACTTTTCTTATTGCATCCAAAAGTTCCGTTGTTATCTTCTCAAACTGCACCAATAAATTGTGAAGAGTTCTAGATGCGATAAGTGATTTCTTATGCGTAATTGTTTCCAAATGTATTGTATTATCTTCAACTTTATCATCAACATTGTTTTCTCCGATAGTATCCTCAAATTCTTCTAAGTTCTGGACTTCTAAACATATATCATTTTCATCTGGGTAATCTAGCAAGCTATTGACATCCATTTAATTGCGGTAACCGAGATTATTAATCATGACTTCAAATTCATGAATGTCGTTTGCACAAGAGGGTTCATTCAAATTAAATTTCTTGAGGTTCCATCCATGAAAGATGTAATCAAAATTAACTTTTATTGAATCTTGAAAACAATCTTTATATTAATAAATATTAATTTATCAATTAAATAATACATTTATAAAATAATAATATTTCATAGTCCCAACAATATTAATTTAGAAAGATTTTACTGTAGTTATCATATTTTCTTTTTGCACGTACCTTAAGAAAGAAATGCATTAAAACAAGTCAGTCTAAATCCATAGTGCTAACACCTTCATGGTGTGCAATAAAAAATGTCACATACATTAAAACGAAAAGAGTATTATTTTCAAAAAATATTGAATACATTAATGAAAGATATTGAAGATTTTCACAACTATGTGTTGTGTGATTGGAAGTGAATGTATTGGTCATTTTATATAATCAAAATTCCTCTTCATTTGTTATTTATTTTTATATTTTTATATCATTTATTAGAATGAGCCGAAAAGTGCACTTCGGCTGAAACAAAATGAGTCGAATACCTTACAAGACATAAGTTTAGTCTCAAAACTTTAGGCCTTAAGCACTTTATGTTACCAAACTTATGAACCAAGACACAAGTTGTGCCTAATGCAAAGAAAAAAAAAAACGCAAAGCACTATATGCTAGAAGGTATAAGTTTAATGTATGGACTTCTTAAAATATAGTGTTCTAAAATTGAATTGTGCCTAACGATTTTTTTTTTCGCCTTGCGATTTTCTATTAATACTAGGGGTATTTTTATCCATGTTTTTGTTACTTAGAATTTTAAGCGACAAAAATTAAATATCACTTCAAAATAGAGGCATTCCAGAAATTGAATTTAAATTTTATATTTGATGGATATCCAACATTTGAATATTTTAAAGTTTTTAATATATAAATAATTCATTTAACTTGACATTGAAAAGAGAAGGTAATGTTCGGAGTGGATATCTTAAAAATATCTCTTTACTCCTTTGGATTCATTTGACATGGAAAATATTTTCCTATATTTACCTATGAATGGACTTATCATGCGATTACGAGTCAAGCAAGTGTATTTGATTCATTTTCGTTTCCATGAGACCCTCTTTTTATCTGCTCACTATTCAACAGATGATTAGGATCATTAATTTGATGAGGGAAATAACACTTTTTGTTGTAGTTTACTTATATATTAGCAATCTCTGGTTCTTCCTCTTTTTTGTTGAATATTAATGGATAAATTTTGAAATTAGTTGAAAGAAACACTAACCTCCTTTAAAATCAGAGTGTTTTCTACTCATTTTCTTGATCAGTCCCATCTGGAAGCAATCTTTTCTTGGTATAAATGGGCTGACAGTTACATTATTGACATTTACTAGGGATAGGGGGTTTAAGAAGGATTTGTGGGGATTTCCTTCTGCGAATTTTTCAGAATTGATTCACATTGTTGATCATAAAGAGCATGATCCATTCATTGAAGCTTGACAAGCTCAAATGGTATATTTTGTGGATGATGAGTTGGATAAAGGTTGGAGTACAATTGTCCACTTTCTACTGCTTCTTCTTCTCTGCCACATATTTCTTCTCTATCTGAAGTTAATTGTTCATATTGTTTCTATTTAACCTGAAGAAACTTTGCAAGAAGAATCAACAGATTCGACAAAATCAAATTCCTCATACTGGAGGTGCTAAGAGTTTGGCTAGAAGAAGAGCTGAAATGGCAGTTTAATACAATGTTCTTAGATAAGTATATTCTTAATTAATTACTAATGTCTTACAATTTGAAAATATCAGATGGCAAAGGGACAAGATGTTGATCGAGGCAAAATGTGGACTGAGACTCATAAGAGAAAAGATGGAAGTTATGTAACTGAGGCGGCTAGAGAGATTGGGGTAAGTATTCCTCTTATATACGATTACTCGAGTAGCTATTTTAATTAGATTTCTGGTTATGGTGACATAGCAAAAAAACTACTGCTTCAATTGTTTCAAATTACTTAAATTGAGGACCAAAAACTACTTCCCCTGTAATGGAATACAAAAATCTGATCCTCCTGAAGAATTAAGCACGATAGTCTTAATGTTATTGTTTTCATTTTCTGTATGTGCTTTGTTTCATTAATGAGACGAGTCTAAATGGATAATAGCTGACATCATCAGCTTGTAATTGAGGCTTAGTTGATGTTGTGAGATAACTAGATATCAATATTGTTTAAAGTTTGGTTCATATATATGAATCCTCACTATTCATGTCATTCTATTTAAGCTCATCTTAATTGCTCCAATATTAGCATTCATCTGTTTTTGTAACTATGCTTTCTATCATTGTTTTTGTAACAGTCCAAAACTTATATTTCTTTTGCACAGGAGAAAATTGAAGAAATTCAAAGTCAAAGGCCAAAAAGTATTGTCAAAGTTTCACCTAATGATGCACTTGGTATAGTACTCGGTCCCGAACACCCAGGCCATGTTCGAGGGTTAGGCTTGGGTGTTGTTCCAACTATGGCATTCAAACAGACATCTAGGAGATTTAGGCATGTTGATGTGATTTCATCTAGCACTAGTGCTCCAACTCCAGAATGGCAGCAAGAGGTGATGAGTATGAAATCACAATTAAATGCGTTACTTAGCTTATATCAAAGGAACATAGGGAATATCCCTGAAGAGTTTGCTCACTTATTTTCACCTCCTCCACAGGTATGACCATTATAAATATCTATATTTTACATGTACTTTTTTTAAGAACATATCTAAGAGTCTAACTCTTTCTTTATGTACTCTTTAAATTCTATTTGGGCTATCATTATGTTTGTTTTGTCATCGGTGCTAGGAATTCATTTATGTTTTGTAGTGTGATAAATAGACTTCCCTTATGTTGTAGTGAAGTAGTGGATAAATTTAAAATTGCCTTCAAATCAATGATGATTAGCTTTTTGTGATTTTATTGCTCCCATATCTTTTAGACCAAAATGTCGTTGGCAAGTAGAAACCTCCTTTTCCTTTTCTTGTTTTACCTTCACAGATTTGGTAGTGCAAAGTTAATCAACTCAAATGGAAGAACAACCCTTTTTTCTCTGAACTGTGTGGGGATCTGATGCAGTTTTTCTTTTGGATTTCTGCTGTGAAAGTTGAGGGATCAATTTTTTTTATCCAAATCATCCATATCCTCTGAGAGGCAGAAAGTCTTGTGTGTCATTTGGACATTGGGATTCTTGCATTTTGTTATGTGAAAAATGCTTAAAGTTATGTTATACATTGAAACTTAAACGACAACATGCTATTAACTGATACGGGTTATACTTTTCACATATAAGCTTTTCTTTACTTCAAAGTATTGTATTCAATGTTGCAAGTGTCGTGTTATACACATACCGAGAGAGAAACACTATAACAAAAGAGACATTTAGTGGCAATAGATATTGCATCTAGAGTGTTGGTTATAAATACACATATTATATTATTGCCACAAAATTCTTTATTTGTTGTAGAGAAATCTTCCCTTAAATCACAAATAAGGTGATGGCAACTTACCTTTGATATTTATGTCAGTCATGGCTCTCCCGGATTTTCTTGAAAGTTTAAAGAAAGTTGTGAAAACTGTTTTAGGGTAAATGAGTAAGGAGGTGAAGAAAGGGAAGCAGGAGGGTAAGAGTAGTTGTGATGTTGCTGAGAATGTTATGGTGGCTGTTAAGTGTTAGAGTGGAAAACCTAACCCCCAATGTGGAGGTAGAGAATATTATATATTGACAAAATATTATCTAAGTATTACATAAGTGGTACAGAAGAATAAGTAAATTACAATATGTGTACAAATAGGTTAAGTAACTCTAATACCCCCCTTCAAGCGAAACGGTGGTGGACGAAGGCCAAGCATGGCGCGGAAAGATTCAAACTGAGGCCGAGGAAGACTCTTGGTAAAGATGTCAGCCACCTGAAGCGTGGTCGGGACAAACTTAGTGTAGAGTTTACCAGACGACACAAGCTCCCGAATGAAGTGATAGTCCAGATCAATGTGTTTCGCCCTCTTATGAGACACAGGATTTTGTGTGAGAAAGAGTGCACTCCGATTGTCACATAGCAGCGTGGGGCGATCAGGAGGCAAGGCATGGAGTTCGCGAAGCAAGTGAGTGATCCATACAATTTCAGCCGCAGTATTCGCCATGGCTCGATACTCCGATTCACAACTGGAGCGGGAGACAGTCGGTTGTTTCTTAGCACTCCAGGATACTAAGTTTCCACCAAGGAAAATAGAGTAGCCATAAGTAGAACGGCGAGTTTCGAGACATCTGGCCCAATCAGCATCCGAGTAACCAAGAATAGAGACATTATGCGGCTTGGTGAATAACAGGCCATAGGCAAGTGTGCCTTTGACATACCGAAGAATGCGCTTGACACACTGGAAATGAAAAACAGTCGGTGTCTGTAAGAACTGACTAACCTGGTTCACTGCATAGGACAGATCCGGACGAGTAATGGTAAGGTACTGCAATGCTCCGACTAGAGACCGATAATGAGTTGGATCCTGAAAAGGATCACCAGCGGTGATGAAGGACTCATGAGGAGCTAAGGGGGTGTGCACAGGCTTAGAATCAAGCAAAGCAGCACGTTCAAGGATATCACGAGCATACTTGGATTGGCTGAGAAATAACCCATTATCAGTATAGGTCACTTCAAGACCAAGAAAATAATTGAGAGCTCCAAGATCTTTAATAGCAAACTCCTGGTGTAAACGAGAGATAAACGCAACCATGAGGTCAGTTCGGTTTCCAGTGAGGATTAAATCATCAACATAGACGAGCAGGTACATAATGCAGGAGGAGCGTTTGAAAACAAACAGAGATGTATCTGAGCGACTGCACGTAAAACCATTGTTGAGAAGGAAGGAACTTAATCGCTGAAACCAAGCACGCGGAGCCTGCTTGAGGCCGTATAACGCTTTGTTCAAGCGACACACATGATCAGGAAACCGAGAGTCTGCAAAGCCAGGGGGTTGTTCCATATGAACAACTTCATTCAGATGACCATGCAAGAAGGCATTTTTGACATCAAGCTGATGAAGCTTCCAATTGTTGATAACGGCAAGAGATAAGACAATTCGTACCGTAGAAGCCTTAACCACCGGACTAAAGGTGTGGGAATAATCTAAGCCAGGGATTTGAGTGAAGCCTTGAGCCACCAGTCGCGCTTTGAAACGTTCAACAGACCCGTCTGAGTTGTACTTAGTAGTGCTGGCAAGGGGACGGGGACGGGGATGACGGGACGGGACATAGGGGGACGGGATGGGACGGGACGAGGTTTGACCGAAATTCAACCAGACCCGGGATGAACCGGGCCGGGATTCGGGGGACAAATAGAAGTCCCGTCCCGTCCCACTAGATTAACGGGATGGGACAGTGTTTTAGGGGACGGGACGGGACGGGACGGGACGGGACGGGACACGGGATTTTTATTTTTTTTGTATTTATTTAATTGTTTTGAAGTTATATTTTTTTTGAATGACATTTTTAATCTTTATTATTTTGAATATTATTTTTTAGCTAAGTTAAAATGCTTAAGTTTTGAAAAATTCAAATTTCATCTTTTAACTTTCAAAATTCAAATTTCAAATTTTGAAGTAAGTTTTGATAAGTAAAGTATTAAATTTAAATGCAACACAATCGTTGTATAAAAAAGACGTGAATAAAGCCTTTAAATTTATTCAAATAAAATTTAATTGCAACTAACAACTTACAAGTTACAATTTACAAATTAAATATTAGAGGAGTAACTAATCTACGCAGCCACCTTCTAGGAAGGGTTCTGTTTCAATTAGTTCTCGTATGTAAATCTAATATCTGTATTGTCCAATAAAACTTTTTTCTAACTCTTGTATCAAATCGACGGTAACATCCTCCGGTGTTGGCAATGATGCTTGAAACTCTTGTGCATCTAGTTCATCGTCACTACTACATCCAAATATTGAATTAAAATAAGAGTCTTGTTTGGCGCTTAACTTTGGCAAATTATAATTTCTTCTCTCGGCGTTGATCCAGTCTCTAAATAAAACTGATGACTCCAAGCTTTCTTCAGCCAATGAATGTCTGTGATCTCCAATTTGAAACCTTGCCGCACTAAAAGCAGCCTCTGAAGCAACTGATGAAGCTTGAATAGCTAGAACATCACGAACCATTTTGCTAAGAGTTGGAAATGCACTACCACGTTTCCTCCACCAATCTAATACTTTTACGTTGCCCTGCTCGTCGGTAACTGTTTCCAAACACTGATTAAGATATTCTTCAAAATCATCACGGTTAGTAGAATTAAGACCAAGAAAACCAAGCATATAATTATCAATATAATCATTGTTGATAGCATTAGAAGTTTGAGCAACAACTCCTTCATTAATTTCCATAGTTTTATATTTTTCATATAAAATTTTGGCTTGCACTTTTATGCTAGACTTACAAAATTCACAACTTGGAACTTCTTCCGGTAAAATTTCTAAAGTATCATAAAAAGTTTGAACAAGTCCTTGTACACCTCGTAATTTATATTGAGGGTTAAGTAAAGTCGCAGTTAAAAAAATTTGAGGAATAGGAAAAAAATATTTTTAAAATTTTTCAATCATAGCTTCAATTGACGGTCTAAATTTTTCAACTTTTTTGTATGTTTGAAATTGAATTGAAATGGCACAAATATTTACTAAGACTGATGAAATAGTAGGATAATAAACTCCAGAAAACATTGTTGTAGCATTATAAAAAAGTTTTAGAAAATCCAATAGTTCTTTGGTTTCTATCCAATCTTCATCACAAATTCTTTCTAGTGGGTCAGAATTATGGGCATTAAAAACCATTTGTATGGGTCGTTGATATTCATAAGCAACTGAAAGCATTTCATAAAAAGAATTCCACCTAGTTTTAACATGTTTTGGAACTTTTCGTGGTGTAAGATTACATAGTACACAACGCTCGTTAAATTCCCTAATTCTAGCAGGTCTATGAGCATAAAAAATCCATAAAACAGCATATTCTATTTTCATACAACCACAATCAAATAATGAAATACCATCTTGTACAATTAAATTTAATATATGTGCAGCACATCTAACATGGAAAGCGTTATTATCAATTGGACATAATCTAGTTTTTAACATAGCAGCAGCGTTGGTGTTATTAGAGGCATTATCTAATGCGACACTCATTACTTTATCACAAAGCATATAAAAATCTAAAATACCTAAAACAGTTGAAGCTATATAAGCACCAGTTTTTTTCTCTACACATTCTTTATAACTTAAGATTCTTTTTTGCAAATTCCAATTATGATCAATCCAATGTGCTGTGACAGTTAAATAATCACGTCCATTAACACTACGACCCATATCAGAAGTTATAGACACTCTACAATCTAATATGCTAAATAAACAACGAAGATATTGACAATGTTTACCTTGAAATTCTAAAACATCAGATTTAACTGTATTTCTTGAAACACCTTTAAAAGACGGATTATAAGTTTGTTGAATATATTCAATAAAACCAGGATGTGAAGGAAAACCAAAAGGTAAACCACAAACAGAAACCATCTTAGCTAAATTTTCGCGATCTCTTTCTTTATTATATTTACGTTGTGTAATTGGACCACCGGGGTTAGAAGGATCCAATGTTCCTTGTACCATGTTAGAACACTCTACCGATTGAGGAACACTAGAATTAATATCATCATCATCAATTTGAATTCCTTTTTTTTTATTGGCTAGAGCTTTGGCCGCCTTATATTCAATCGGTCTACAAAATAGCAAATGTCTATTTAAACCCCCCGTCCCACCTTGCCCTCCACCGACTCTATGTATAAATGTTTGTTTACACTTATTACAAATAGCAAGAGAGTTTACAGTATCTAAAGTCATAAATTGCCACACAACAGAAGTTTTAGGGCGTTGATACTTCACCTTTCCCCTTGTAGGAGGTACAAGGGGGGAGGGGTGGGGGAGTTGACTATCTTCCTCAGTTGGAGGTGTAATTTGTGTTGGAGCTTCCGTCGCCGGACTGGTAGGTGTTTCATCTAATTCATCTTCTTCCAAATCAACTTGTACTTCATCATCTAAATTTTCATCAAAATTAGGATTATTAAAACGTCGTTCTAAAAATTCATGATCAATTTCAACATTTGTATCTATATTATAATGAGGAGTGAAAGAAGTATCATCAACAAAAGTAGAATCATTTGTATTAATTCTAACTCTAGGCATTGATTTAGAAGAAGAACCACCACATTTACTTTTATTTTTTTCCTTACTACTTTTTTTAGGAAAATTAAATAAATTGGAAACAACGGTTGCTATTTTTTCCTTACCGGTATTTTTTTTATTAGAACTCATATTTAATAAAATGTAAAATGTAATATATAAATATTAATAACACAAAAAATAATTGCGAAAAAAATGTATAAATAAAGAAATGGAACGAATGTACCAAATGTCTGCGTTAATAGCAGACGGTTATAACCAATTCTTCAAGCTTGCTCCAACCAAATGTAGTATCGTAAGTTGTAAGTTGTAGCTTCAATACTTGATAGCAACAATATAAAATATAAAATAATTGAATTATAAATATTATGATATTAATTGAAATATAAATATTATGATATAAATTTAGAATTGAGAATTGAGAATTAAGTGGAATCAAGAATCAAGATTCAAGAATGAGAGAATATAAAATATAGAATTGAGAGAGTAGATAATTTGTGAGAAATAAAAGAAGGATAAAGGGGTATTTATAATATAAAGAGTGGACTAAAGTGTATTTTATGTAACTTGAGGGTTAAAATAAAATATTAAAGAGTAGGAGTGGTAGGGGGGTGTTTGGGAGTCCAAAAATTGAAATATATCCGTTGGGGGGGCCCACTAGCCGTTGCCCCAACGGTCCCCAATGGATAAAATTACAAAGTTTTTTTTTAAAAAAAAATGGGACGGGATGGGACGGGACGGGATGGGACGGGACGGGACGGAACCCGCGAGGGGACCGGGACGGGACCGGGACAGACCGGGACGGGTCGACCGGGACCAAATCGTGAACCGTCCCGCTCCCCATCCCCCTATTCCCCTATCCCCTATCCCGCTTCGACACGTGGGACCGGGATCGACAGGACGGGACGCGACCCGGTACCGGGACGGGACGGGCTGTCCCGGTCCCCTTGCCAGGCTTAGTACTTAGTGCGAAAAACCTATTTGGAACCAACAACATTACTGGATTGCGGACGAGGCACCAAAGTCCACGTAGCATTTTGAGTTAGAGCGGACATTTCCTCATGCATTGCAGCCATCCACTGTGGGTGCTTAGCAGCCGACTTGAACCCTCTTGGTTCAGAAGAAGCAAATAAAGCGCTAAAGAGGCGATGAGTTTCAAGATGAGCTAAGTTGGCTTGATGTCGAGTGGAAGGTTTAAAAATGCCTGCCTTGGACCGAGTTACCATGGGATGAACTGCTGGAGTGGACACTGATGCAGGGAGCTGAGGTGGAGCCAAAGAATCACCTAAATCGGCAGCCATAGTCGGCAGAGATGGGGCAGCAGGTTGTTGCGAGGGAAGGCCGACCCGAGACGATGTGGAAGGAACAAGGACTGGCGGCACTGCAGCGGGTGAAACATCAGACGGAGCAGCATGTAATGGCTGGGATACTGCCGGGTTATCACTGTGAAAACCATCCAAACAAGGAGGACATAGAGAAGGCAAATGCGTTGAGGCTGGCGAAGACGAAGAACTAGTGATCACGGAGGATTCTGCCGGCATGGAAGACGGCTCCAAAAAGGTTGAGAGATGCAAGGAGTTTAAGTCCGTTGATGAAGTAACGCCCGAAAAAGGTAAAGAGTGCTCATCAAAACGAGCATGGCGAGTAACATAGATGCGAGACGTTGCCGGATCAAGACACCGATAACCTTTGTATTGAGAGCTATAACCGATGAAGATGCACGGAAGACTTCTTGGAGATAACTTGTGATTTGTATAGTCTCGAAGATATGGAAATACTCGGCAGCCATAGACCTTGAAGGTACGATAATTGGGCTTCTCAGAAAACAAGAGCTCAAAAGGAGACTTGTTGTTCAAAACCTTCGAAGGTAGACGATTGATGATATAAACAGCGGAGCTGAACGCATCTACCCAATAAGAGGTAGGAGCATTTGCATTAAAAAGCATGGCCAAACCAGTCTCCACGATGTGACGGTGTTTTCTCTCAACTCTGCCGTTTTGCTGGGGCGTATACGGACAAGATAACCTGTGAAAAGTGCCATTTTCTTCAAATAGTCGACGAGCAGTGTGATTAACAAACTCTGTGCCTCCATCACTTTGAAAAACCTTAATTTTTCGAGAAAATTGAGTTTGCACAAACTTCATGAAAACAGACAAAACAGCAGCAAATCCAGACTTGGTTTTGAGAGGATAAAACCAAGTGAAGCGAGAGTAGTCATCAACAAAGGCCACATAATACCTATAGTTATCAGTAGATGTAATAGGCGCAGGGCCCCACAAATCACAATGTATTAAGTCCAAAGGATGCAAAGATCGTTTATTATTTAAATCAAATGACAAACGGTGTCCTTTAGAGAGTTGACAAGAAGAGCAAATGACTGGTTTGGGTAAAATAGAAGTAACAGACAAAGAACCTAACTTATGTAAAAGTAAAACAGTATCAAAGGCAACATGCCCTAAACGACTATGCCAAAGTTCATAAGATGCCTTCAAACTTGAATTTGTAGTAGCCGCCAAAGCTTGATGTTCATTATGCAAAACATATAGCCCATTCTCACATTTGCCTCGAGTTAGAACCTGTTTCGTTTTTCTGTCCTGAATCTGAAAAAACGATTTGGAGAACAAAACATCCACCGGATTATCATGTGTTAGTTTACTAATGGACAAAAGATTCTTGGCAAGATGTGGAACAACCAGAACATCACGCAAGTGCAGATTATTAGAAACAGCAGAGGAACCCGTATGAGTGATAGGAAGAGCAGTACCATTTCCAAATGTCACGTTAGCATTGCCGGAGTATGGAGAAGCATGAGGAACACTTGGTGAAGACGAAGTCATGTGATCAGTGGCCCCGGAATCAACATACCAATCAGGGGCAGTAGTAGTGACATGACATTGGGCATTGAACGCTTGAGCCAAGTTTGCGTCACGAGAGGCAGCTTGAGCGGCAAAGGTAGCAAGAGTGGGACAAGCACTTGCATAGTGGCCATCAGTACGACATAATTGGCAGTGAGGGGGCCTGCGGCCACGACCACGACCACCCGAACCACCACCGCCTCTGTTAGAGCGACCACGGCCGCTGACGAGAGAGGACTGCCGAGGCGACTGGGCAGTGAAGGCAGCAGGCAGCGAGGATGCGGCACCATGAAGGGATTTGAGAAAAAGTTCATGACTCTCCGCCTGTGAGAGTAAGTCGCGAAAGGTAGGCGCCGGTTTGGTGGCACGAATGGCAGTGGAGAAAGTCTCAAAAGAGGCTCCTAAGCCGCATAAAAACCAATGAAGTTTATCGATATCATCAACAGGCTGACCAATGGCAGCCAACTGATCACAAACGGATTTAAATTGACGACCAAATTCAGCAACAGATAATGAACCTTTGACCAATTGACGAAGTTGATCGCGTAGATTATGGACGCGTTCAACAGAAGAATTGCTATAGGCAGATTCAAGCGCAACCCAGATTTGGCGGGCTGTTGTGAGACCCAAAATTTCAGAGACCGCCTCTTCCGTAAGGGAAGAATTAAGGATAATGACAGCCCGTTGATCAATGGCAAGCCAGGCATCATAAAGAGGATTCAGAACCTCTTTGCCATCCGTAAGAAGAGACGATGGAGGAGCTACGGAGGACCCATCAACATGATCCAATAAGCGTTGATAAGAAAGTAGGGGCAGCATCTGATTTTTCCAATAGAGATAATTGGTGGAGGAGAGCTTAATTGTAATCATGTGTAAAACAGTGGCAATGGGAAGAGTGGCATCGCTGGTGGAGGAGGCAGCCATGATCGAATGGAGAAGAGGGGAGAGGAAAAGCGAAGGAAGAAGAAGAAGAGAGGAGGCAGCAGCGAGAGAGGAGCGGCGGCGGGAGGGTAGAAGTAGGAAAGATTAGGCTGATACCATGTTAGAGTGGAAAACCTAACCCCCAATGTGGAGGTAGAGAATATTATATATTGACAAAATATTATCTAAGTATTACATAAGTGGTACAGAAGAATAAGTAAATTACAATATGTGTACAAATAGGTTAAGTAACTCTAATATTAAGGCATCAAAAGAGATACCTAAAAATGCTCTTTTGTGGGCTTTGACTCATGTTGTTCAACTTAGAGATTACATTGCACTTCTTGTGGTTGTTCCTTCACAAAGTTCTGGTATAGCATTCATCTGACCTGTTTCCATTTCTTTCAGTATCTCATTGTAGTAGCAGTAGCACTAAAATGTAGTATTAGTATCAAGTATATGTTATCCTGGACTTTCTACATTGACAGAAAACAAAAAGGCCACAAAAAGAGAACTTTTGATTGTTATCCTGGACTTTCTACAGAATATAGTTGTTTGGTATTCTTACAGAATTTTTTTTCAGGCATCAGATATAGAAAGTGATGCTCATCAGTCATCAATCGAACCAACTATCGATTAGAAATCTTCATATGAAACTAACAATGATGATGGACTAAGCATCAATTAGAAATCATTTTAGGATCTTTTTTTGGATATTCTTCTTGAATGTCACTTGAAATTACTATTTTGATGATGTAATTTTGGAGTTTTGAATAATGATGTAATTAAGTTTGGAGCTTTGAGTAACACTTCAAAACATTAGTATTTTGATGATGTAATTTTGGATTACTTTTGTTTAATGTGAAGAATATTTTGCTCATTTGATCTTTTATGTTTTGATAAAATTACTAATTATAGAAATCTAAATATTTATGGTGCAATAGAGGATGTAAATATGGATTGACAAAATTAGTAAATGTAATTATTTACAGTGTCATGAATTGAACATTACGGCGTTTTTAAACCGCCATAATATACAAAGGACTTACATTTTTTACAATTACGACGGTTGTAAACCGCCACTTTATACAAAAAAAGTCACATTAACGTAGGAATATTGCGGCGGTTTTATCTATATATTACGACGGTTTTATGTATAAATTACGATGGTTTCTGAAAAATCGTCGTAATACGTTTGTGACAGACGGGATTACGACATTTTTGGAAAACGTAGTTATAGTGCATTGTGGCGGTTTGAAACCGTCGTAATACGTATAAAAAACCGTCACAATAACCCCTGTTTTTTTGTAGTGTTATGCGATTACGAGTCAAGCAAGTGTATTTGAAAGTCATCGATATGAATTGTGATGTCAATAATGCATTCTTGCATGGTCATCTAACAGAGGAGGTTTATATGGCTCAACCTAAAGGTTTTGTTGACCACACAAGGCCTACACATGTCTGCAAACTCAACAAGGCAATTTATGGCCTTAAACAGGCACCACGAGCTTGGTACTCAGAACTACGGAGCTATCTTCTAACCTTGGGTTTTCAAGTTTCTCATGCTGATCATTGTCTCTTCATTTACAATCAGTTGGACATCACTATTTACTTGGTTGTTTATGTTGATGACTTGATTTTTACTGGGAGTAATCCAAATGTTGTCGATAAGTTTATTTTGAAACTTGGGCAACACTTTTCTATCAAGGATCTTGGCTCTCTTAACTATTTTCTTGGTGTTCAAGTTGTGAGAGCTTCTGATGGGCTCTTCTTATCTCAGAAGAAGTATATTAATGACATAATTGATAAGACACAGATGGCTGGTGCGAAAGCAGTCAATACTCCCATGTCTACTGGAAATTCATTGTGTTTAGAGGATAGCGCACATCTTGATGATGTGAAGCTATATCGTACTATTGTTGGCAGCTTGCAGTATTTGGCATTGACGAGACCGGATATAGCCTTTGCCGTAAACAAGCTAGCACAATTCTCCTATCATCCGATTGAAAATCATTGGTCTGCAGTCAAACGTGTGGTTCGCTAATTAGTTGGTACGGTGAGCTATGGTCTCTTCCTGCATCGTAAGTCTCCACTTGATCTCCATGCCTTCTCAGATACAGATTGGGCAGGAAATAAGGATGATCGCTCTTCCACCAATGCCTTTCTTATTTATCTTGGTAAAAATCTGGTCTCCTGGAGCTCAAAGAAACAAAGGAGTGTAGCTAGATCATCAACTGAAGCAGAATACCGTTCGGTTGCCTCTGCTACTGCTGAAATTCAATGGATTCAAAATTTACTTCGTGAGATTGCTATTTCTTTGCCAAGGCAGCTAGTTGTCTACTGTGATAATCTAGGTGCCACATATCTCGCTGCTAATCCAGTCTTTCATTCGCGAATGAAGCATCTCGAGGTTGATTATCATTTTGTTCGCACGATGGTTCAAAATGGACAGCATCGAGTTTCTCATATTTCTGGAAAAGATCAACTTGCAGATTTACTTACAAAAGCTCTCCCTAGGGCTTTATTTGCAGATCTTCGGTGCAAGATTGGCGTTTCTGATCGATCGCCATCTTGAGGGGGCATATAAGGAAAGCATCTTACTATCAAGTGATTGATATGGTTTTGATTATAATCTGATATGATTTGATTATAATCCCTTGTAATCTTCTTGTAATTAAGTTGATTAGGATTTTACTACAATTAGCATCTTTTATTTTTGGTAGGGTATCTCTTGCTTTCTTGTATTAATACTGAAACAATATGTGAATACAAAACACAGAGAATTCATCCATCTTCTTAATCTGTCACTGAATCCAACCATGAGCTAGCAAATGGCTATTGTCTGTGTTAAAGGAAAAGTGTCCTAGAGTTTGAATATTATTTGACAACACTTTTTCCTCTTGATGTGAAGACTCCATCTTTGGTAGATAACTCATATTTTCAAGAAATTAAATTGAAAAGGGAAATGGTGTTCTTAAAATTGATCATCAAATAGCATTGGATCAACAAAAATGTATTACTTTGGATTGTACCTTTCCATCTTATGACTCTTTTATTGTCTATAAACTCAAAGGTCTTGCCTCATATTTAATACATCAATAATATATATCGAAATATGAAAACTTTTTCCCATCAGTTTTTGAATTGTTTTCAAAAGAGTAAATGGTTTAAAGCCCCCCCAACCTATACCCGAAATCACAACTACACACTCCAACTTCACGGGTGTCCTATTACCCCCCTGAACATTTTATTTCTCTATTTAGTACACACCCCAGTGCTGACCTGTACACATAAACCAAACATTTCATTTCTCTTTTTGGGACGTGATCTTCACGCGCCCCATTTCTCAACCTTTTCTTTTCCCTCCCAAACATAGAACGATCCTCAACCTTTTCACCCCCAATTCTTTCTTTTTTCTTTTCTATTTTCTCCTTTTCATCTGATTAACACATCTGAATACGAATTTTTGGTGATGATCCAAGCGTTCTTGTGTGTATTTTCAACTTGATTACGTAGTTTATCAACTGATTCAGTAAAGGTTAGTTCCTTGTCCCTTATTTCGAGTTTGTACTTTATTAGGGTTTTCTGTTAATTTGTAAAATTAATAGCAACATTGTGTGAAATATTATGTGTGGCTTACTATTAAAGTGTGTAGGTATTCAATTTACACCATATTATACCACAGTTTTCATGAAATTAGGTTTTACTCTTTCTCGTCTAAGTCGCGTAATGTTGTATTTATGTTTGTTTTAGTATTGTGTTCATGGAGATAGAAAGATTATGTTCATAATGCTACTGTGGTACTATGTCTATAATTACTATTATGTTTTTTGATTGCCTTCAGGTAAGAGATGAATGGGTTTACTTTGATTACTCTAAGGTGGTACCATGGTGGGGTGTTAGATTTAAGTAGTGGGGAACCAATATATAATGGTGGAAACATTTCAGAATTTTTGGATGTTGATGTAGATAAGATGTCATATTTTGAGTTGAGAGACTATATTAGAAGCTTGGGATATAGCACAAGCTGCACCTTTAGTATTAAACCACCTAACAATGGCATTTTGATAGATGTTGATAATGATATGGATATTTTAGACATGATGTGTTCCTTGGAAGATGGAGATGTAGTGGAGGTATATGTTAAGCATTTGATTGATGAGCCAATTGTGGGGCCCATGCTAATAGAAAATGGTAGTCATGTGGATATGGGAGAATCTGGTTCAACTTTTAATACAAGGCCTAGTCAGAGTGAAAACTTTAACTCTGGGGTATGTGAAGACCATCTAAACAGTGAGGACCCTTTTGCTACTTTTTCAACCTCACCTCATTTCACTACCACACCTCATGCTCCTGCAGATGGTGCTCCTGCTCCTGCAGATAGTGCTATTGCACTAGATGATGATATAGATGTTGGTGCTGCTGGATCTGATTTCTCAGAAGAAGTAGAGGATTCTGATTATTCAACTGAGGATAGTGTTGAGTCTGAAGGTGAATTAGTTGGAGATGATGAGGAGGAAGAGTATGGTAGTGATGTACATGAGGAGGTTAGGGAGTTGAGGGCTAAACAGAGAACTTTTCAAAGGAGAAAAAGAAGGGAAAGAGTACCAGCTGACAATGAAGAGGTACCAGTAGGTGAAGCTGGACCAGATGTAGGTTTTGATGAAACTGAAACAGGTAAAATAAGTCATGAAGGAAGGCTAGGAGGTGATGAGCCTTACATTGCAAGTTCTGATGAGGATAGTTTTGAGTTAGATGAAGATGAGTGTTGTGATGATGATGAACATGAAGTGGCTGAATCTGGTAGAGCAAGAAGGGTAAAGTTGTCAAGAAAAAAGAGGAAAACAACAACTACAATCATTCATGACCCCACTGTAAAAAAAGTTGTGTGGCAGTTGGGTATGGTGTTTAAACATGTGAAAGAATTTAGACAAGCAGTAACTAAATATGCAGTAAGAAGGAGGGTTCAGGTGGAGAAGTGGGTGAATGAGAAAAAGAAAGTTAGAGTTAGATGCAAGGATGGTTGTCCATGGCTTTTGTATAGATGTCTTGACAAGACAACAAATAATTTCATGATAAAAACTTACAACCCAAAGCATACTTGCAACAAGACAACTAGAAATTACTTGTGCAATGCAAAGTTTTTATCTGAAGCCTTCAGAGAAAGAATAACTGAGCAACCAAACATAAGAATCTTCAAGCTGCAGGAGATGATTAGGAAAAAGTTTAAACTTTATGTTGGCAAGACTACTGTGAGAAGATCAAGAGCTAAAGTGTTGAAATATAATGGGTGATCATGTTGTGGAATTTGGAAGAATTCTTGACTACAGGGATGAATTGTTGAGGACCAATCCAGGGACTAGTTATGTTGTAAAACTCTGTGAACCTGATGCATTTGGCAATTCAATATTTCAGAGTTTTTACATCTGTTTTGATGCTTTAAGGAAGGCATGGGCACATTGTAGAAAGTGCTAGGCTTAGATGGTTGTTTCCTTAAAGGTGTTTGTAAATGCCAGTTGTTAGTTGCTGTGGCCAAGGATGGTAACAATCAGATGCTGCCACTTGCTTGGGCAGTAGTTGAAAAGGAGAACAGAAACTCATGGACCATGTTTGTGAAGTGCATAAGGGATGACCTAGGACTTGGAGATGGTGAAGGTCTCACCTTGATTACAGATATGCAGAAGGTATATGAACTTCATATGTATTTGTATGTATTTATTTTCACTTTCTATATCTAATTATGACCTAATTATCATCTATTTCAGGGACTATGTGCAGCAATTGAAGAGGTATTACCTCATTGTGAACATAGAAAATGTGCTAGGCACATATTGGCTAACTGGGCTAAGGATTAGAGGGGTCTTCAAAGAAGACAACAATTTTGGAAGATAGCTAAGAGTACATTTGAGTCTCAATTAAGAAAAAATATAGAGAAGATGAAGTTGTTAGGTTCAGAACAAATGATGGATGACTTAATGTACTATAACATTAATTTTTGGTGCAAAGTTTACTTTAACACTGAAGTGAAGTGTGATTTTGTAGACAACAACATGTCTGAGTGTTTTAATGCATGGGTCTTGGCTGCTAGACACAAGACCATCATTACTATGCTTGAAGAAATAAGAGTGAAGATGATGAGAAGAATAGCCAATTTAAGGGAGTTCCCAAGTACTTGGAAGTGTAATTTCTCTCCAATGGCAATGAAGGTTTTAGAGGAGAACATTACTAGGCCTATGGACTGTACCATTGAGTTTAATGGAGTTTCTGGGTTTGAAGTGAAAGAAGGGCTTTGTCAACACAAAGTGGATATTGCCAGGAGGACTTGTAGTTGTAGGGTGTGGCAGTTAAAGGGCATACCATGTCCACATGTTGTGGCTGCATTATACTTTAAGAAGTTTTCTCTTTATGACTATATAGACAACTGCTACAATAAGGAAACTTACTTGAGGACTTATGCCAATGTTCTTGAACCACTCACAAACATGGAGATGTGGCCAGTTTCTACCAACCCCACTATTTCACCACCAGAAATCACAAATATGCCTGGTAGGCCATCTAAGGCTAGAAGGAAAGAAGCTGGAGAAACTAAGAAATCTGGAAAGCTGCCTAGGACTGGACTTGCAATGACATGCAGTATATGCCATGTTAGAGGCCATAACAAGAGAGGGTGTCCTCATAGAGAAGGTGTTGAGTCATCAACAAGACATAGTGCACCATCATCAACACCTAGTGCATCAGTAAGGGCAGAACCAACAGATTCAGGCAGGGGAAGAGGCAAACCCAAGGTAATATTTGAACTCATTAAATATTTTCTAACAAGTTTTACTTTTTCTTAGTTTATAACTTACTCTTTCTTTATATGTATAGAACACTCCACCAGCACATAGTGCACCATCAGCAACACATAGTGCACCATCACCAGCACCTAGTGCACCAGCACTTAGTGCATCAGTAAGGGCAGAACCAACAGGTTCAGGCAGGGGAAGAGGCAAACCCAAGGTAATATTTGAACTCATTAAATATTTTCTAACAAGTTTATAACTTACTCTTTCTTTATCTGTATAGAACACTCCATCAGCACAATCAGAAGGTGAGCCTCCACTAAAAAGAGGAAGAGGAAGACCAAAAAAGATATCAGCAGTAGCACCTAGTGCACCTCCTCTACCTATTGCACCTACTGATTTTCCTGCATCCTCTTCTGTTGGTACTACTAAAAGAGTAATAGGTAGGGGCAAGGGAAACACATCTCCAAACAAAAGGCCAAGAATCATGGGAATGGGTGTGTTCCAAGCTGGAAATGGCTTCAAAGTCATGAATGTGAGTCTTTGCTATATCATAAACTAAACTATTTTGTTAATTTAGACAGTTTAAAATTTGAATTATATTCATAATTTTACTGTAGCCTGGCATGCCAAGTCGTAAGAGCTACTCTACTGGTCAAGCAAAAGTGACAAGATCAGCTGATGTAACTGGTGACATTGGTTATACATCAAGTACTACAAGTAAGCTAAAATGGAATGGCAAAGCAGCAATCTCAACAAGAAAACTTCAAGAGCTTAGAGAGATTCAAAGAAAGAAGACAGTGGGAAGTAGTTCAAATAATCCAAGTCAAAATAGCACTTCTTCACAGTCAAAGATGCCATGGAAATTGTAGTGGTGTTGATGTATTTAAGCACTTTTTAAGTTAGTCCGGTAGACATGCAAACTATTTCATTAAGGGTCTACTATTTTTGATTTTGTTTGTCTTTGTTTATTGGTAAATTCTGCCTTATGTGAGGCCTTATGAATGTGACTTTATTTTGGTATTGAATAGTGATGTTGAAGTATGAATGAATGGTCATTTTGTGTTCAGCTGTTTTTATAAATGGCATTGTGTTGTCTATTCAATTGTATTGGATATTCAGTTGTGTTTACATATTGTGTTGTGTTGGTTATTGAATTAACTATTCTATTTTGTTGGCTAGGTTGTTGTGTTTACATATGGTGTTGTGTTTAATTATGTTAGCTATTTACAGTTTACAGATCAAGTGTAAGCAATTTACACAAGCTTCAATTGAAAACATAGATAGATTGATATATATTGAGAGAGATATACAAAATTTGTCACATACATTGACAACTCCTCTAAACATAGCAATAATACAAATCAAATACTACTTTGGAATAGATTGGTTGCTGATGAACATAGCAACAACACAAATGAAAATACACAAAAACATCTTCCATTGGAACCTACTACACCATTTCCACCTTCCATTGAGCCTCCTCTCCAATATCAAATTAGAGTTACTCAAGTTGTCAATATGAACCTGCCTAATCCATAACTCTTGCTCCAACTCATTGATTTTATTCACCAATCTTGGAAGGATAAAATTTGATCTTGGATCCACTTCTTCTTTGTCCCTCCATCAAAACAATTTACAGTTTTTATTGATCTTGGATCCACTTCTTCTTTGTCCCTCCATCGAAACAATTTACAGTTTTTAGACTGAAAAA
>JAGDQO010002496.1:0-12996 GCA_018342035.1 Solanum appendiculatum | reverse complement strand
AAACGGGGAATCCACGTAATCCATCATTACCTTCGTATGAATTGCGCTCCAAGGTATGAGATTGAGGTCCTTGAGGGATGCATCCTTGCAGATAATTGTACGAGAGATTTAAGCATTCAAGAAACGTAAGAGACGCAAGTTGTTGTGGTATCTCTCCCGAAAGCTGGTTAAACGAAAGGTCCAATGATTCCACTACAGATAAGCTTCCAAGTGATGGTGGTATATGACCTTTCAATCCATTATGAGACAAATTCAGTACCCGAATCGCAATGAGATCTCCTAGAACACTAGGAATATGTCCTTCAAATTTGTTGTTTGAAAGATCAATAACTGTGTACAAAGACAAAATTCTCACAACTTCAAGCTTCAATCCCTTTGTTACAACAACCACCGAGTCTTGGTAGTATTCTCCATCTCCTTTATAACTTGGTGCCTTCATTGTTTTATCAATTTTCCTCATGCCTTTCAAATGTTGAAACAGTCTCGTTGGTAAGTCTTTCGAGAAGGCGTTGTTAGAGAGATCTATGATTCGAAGATCAGGAAACATGATTTCAGCCCCTGAAGATCTTATGGGTCCATGCAATTTATTCGATGTCAATCTTAAAACTCTCAACTCTGGCAAAGTTCCCAACCACACGGGGAATGTGTCATTGAGATGATTATCTCCTAGATCAAGAACTTGCAGCTTTTTGCAATTGGCCAAAGACCGAGGGATTTCCCCCTCTAGTTCATTGCCATGCAAGTTGAGACTTATAAGTGAACTTCCAATGCTAAAATTTGTTGGAAGAGTACCAGTGAGTTTGTTGTTCTGCATATCAAAAACTTGGAGGCTACTAATATTGCCAAAACATTGTGGAATTGCTCCCTCCAGATTGTTTCCGCCCAAATCTAGTATTTGTAGTGATGTTAAACTAGAAATATATGAAGGGACCTCCCCACTGAGACTATTATGTGGAATCGACAAAACCTGGAGGCCACTGATATTTCCTAACCATTGCGGAACTTTTCCCTTCAAGTTGTTATAATTAAGAAACATATGAGTCAAGTTGTTCAAATTCCCCAATGAAGCAGGAATAGAACCGCTAAGAAAGTTCCTAGCCAAAGCTAGCATAGTAAGAGACCTCAGGTTACCTATTTCTTGAGGAATAGAGCCAGAAAGGTGATTATAAAAAAGAAGCAAAAGAGATAAGTTGTTCAGATTCCCGAGTGAAGCAGGAATAGATCCATTAAGAGAGTTATAACCCAAATCTAGCTCAATAAGAGACCTCATGTAACCTATTTCTTCAGGAATAGAGCCAGAGAGTTGATTATTATAAAGATACAAAAAAGACAAGTTGTTCAAATTCCCCAATGAAGCTGGAATAGAACCACTAAGAAAGTTCCTACCCAAAGATAGCCTAGTAAGAGACCTTAGGTAACCTATTTCTCCTGGAATAGAGCCATTTAAATGGTTGTCATATATACGGAGGATCTGAAGCTTAGCTAGTGAACCGATTTGTGGTGGGATTGTGCCTGAAATCTGATTGATGTTCAAGTCAAGATAGGTAAGATTAGTGAGATTACCAATCTCAGGTGGAATGGTGCCAGAGAAATTGTTCATGCTAAGATTAAGAATCTCAAGAAAAGGGAGAGATGAATACGGAAAAGCATAGAGTGTACCAATGACACTGGAATTTTTAATATTCAATGTGTTTACCCTACCATTAAAGCATATAACTCCATACCAGTCCTCGCATGCATTAGAACTTGGCATCCATGAAGCCAATATGGAATTATTCTGGTTCTTGAAAGTTGCTTTCCATTTCAAGAGGGCAGTTGCTTCCTCAGTGGAAGCAAAAGTAACTGTAAAGAGATATAAAAGAGTAAAAAACTGAAGTGAAGAGAATGCTTTGCTAGAAACCATCATCATAATTTGAGTTTATTGTTTCGGGTTCATAGATTTGATATTTTACGTAACTTATACTACTAAAAAACCAACAGGAAACGCGTTTTCTCCAAATTTGCAAATTTGGCTGCTATCTGAGAAAATGTTGTCACTTATTTATTGTCATTTAACGTGTAAAGTTACTCAACCAATTTAAGTTATATTTCCGGTTGATAATGATGGTGTGGAACTTTTTCCAAACCAAACTTTTTAAATACGAAAAACTATCAATTTTAACTAGTATATTGACCTGCTCCACTTGGAATAGCCCACGTCCCATCTGAATAGTAACCTAGCAAGCATTGAATTCAATACATATCTTAACTCTAGGTTCCTATTATTGATGAGAGTTCACGTTACGATAATGGGATAATGCATAAGTACCTCCTAAACTATGATCGAAATTTCAGTACACACCTAAATTTAATTATGGTCATATTATCCTCTTAAACTATTTTAAAATGTAATAAACACACCCCAAAAGTTGATGTTGCAGAGAGAGAGAGTGAACACTCTCTTGAAGGCAAGTGAATATCGAAAAAATTGGACACATGTCCTTTTTTTAATTGTTCTATTTACAATTAGTTAGTACACATACTTAGAAATATTTAATTATTTTCATTTCTTTCTTTATAAAATATTTATTTTAATTTTTTCCTCACTTTAAATTTTTTTATTTTTTCCTCTTTCATTAATTTTTTGTCTTTTCACTTTTAATTATTTTTAAAAATTATGTGTATCTTTTTTTTAAAATAATTAAAAAGTGTCCTTCAATTTTTAACGTTTTAATTTTTTACGTTTTATTTGATTTTCTTCACTTATTTTGATATCCATTCGAAATTAACTTATTTTAAAAACACGGAATTTGAAATTAAATTTGAAATCAAATCAAAAGAAAAGGCGGAGAAAATAAAAGGAATAAATAAAATCAAATTAAAAAAAAAAGAGAAAAAATAATGAATGAAGGTTAGAAAAAATGAAGAAATTTTTTTTTTAAATACAAGGCAAATTTTTTTTAAAAATATTATCTGTATTGACTTAATTTTAATACAAGATAAAGAAAATAAGAATATTTAAAAAAATATAAAAAATTAAAAATTTTAAAAAGTGGCGGGCACGTGTTGTACAAACGCAACCAACTTACCTACTTGAAGCCTGAAGGTGTCATGTCAGCACAAAAGGTGCACAAAAATAGAAAAAAAATGACGTCGAGGGTAATAGGACCCTGGTAAAGTTAAGGTGTGTCGCTAAAATTTCGATCATAGTTTAGGGGATACTTATACATTATCTCTACGATAATTTGTAACGTCTTTCTCTCCAAATATTGCAAATTTGGGTTGTTCTGATTTTGTTTTAAAGAAAACGTTATTATTTTTAAGTCAAATTTGGATTGTTCTGTTTTTGTCTTTGAGAAAATGTATCACAAGAATGGCATTGATATGAACATAAAGATTAAATCAAACTTTGAATCCATAGTAAACAGAGAATAATTAAGCATATTTTTTTGGTCCCCCTGCCCCCAAAATAAATAAATGAAGAGCAACAAAAATTTAAGGGCATTTTGTTTTTATGAGACCTGCAAGAGTTTCAAATTTCTCATGCTCGAATTTTTTGATAAAATTAAATTTCAATAACTCTCAAACCAATTTTGCAAATAAAAGAATTTCTTCACTTAGATTATTTGAATTTCTTCACTAAGATTATTTTTTGATATGATGAAGCATCTTGTGGAATTTGTTGGAGTAGGTAATGACCCTTGAAGAAAATTTGATCACAAATTAATAGTTTTTTATTAGAGATAGATTAAGATATCTCAACCACCGAAAATGGTTTGTGGATATTAAAAACTCCAATTCTTTCACTTCACACGCGACTACTCCAAAGATGGTTTGCGATTAATTATTGTGATTTATAGTACTTTTTAGGTAGTTTTTAAATATATAAATTTTATTTTAAAATTTGTAAAGACTTCATGCATGTATTTCCGGTGAAAATTAAACGATTTGGCTCTTGAAAATGCATAGTAAATTGAGATAGATGGAGTAAGTTTCATATGATTGCTTTCACAAAGAATAATTAAACACATTTCTCTGGTCTCAAAAAGAAAAACGTTAAAGATCAACAGGAAACAGGTTTTTTCAAATCTGTAAATTTGGTTGCTATCGGAGAAAATGTGGTTATTCTCAAGTCAAATTTTGAGTTGTTTTGAGTTACACATTTAATTCAACCAACAACTTAGTCAAAGTGGCCAAAATTGCTTTGTTATCACATATTGGTCATGACCATTTTTAATGTATGATACAAATATGTCTTGTTCTCAATTCTTATCTCTAAAGTAGTAGACCATATCTAATAATTTTTAGTCTTAGATCAATAAAATTCTAAGCTACATTATCTCTAATTCATGTAGTAAATGTCAAGAGTTGATTTTTCACATAATCACTCACTATTCAAAAGTCACTTTTCTCTGTTTTATAACAAAAAAATTACTTAATTATTATCATTTCATGTATAAAGTCACTTAATCAATTCAAGTTATATATTCATTCGATAATGATGGTGTGGAATTATTTTCAAGCTCTTTTAAAAAATGAAAACCAACAATTCTCAGTCAGCCAAGGACTTAGTCAAAGTGGCCAAAATTGTTTTGTTATTACACATTAATAAAGATATGGCTGGTTCTCAATTTTCATCTTTAAAGTAATGGACTATATCCAACAATTCTGCGTCTTAAGCCAATAAATTTCTAGACTACATTATCTTTAATATAACTAGTGAGAATTCATATAGCAGATGTCAAGTATTGACTTCTCATATTATCACTCAACTATTCAAAAAGTCATTTTTCTGTTCTTTGTTTTGTATCAGAAAAGTCACTCAATTATTATCATTTTCATGTATAAAGTCATTCAACCAATTTAAATGATATTCGATTAGTAATGATGTCTGATGATTAGGAACTTTTTTTCAAGCAAAACTTTTGAAAAAAAAAAAGCCAAATCAATTTTAATAATTTAGCAAATAAATATCTTAACACTAGCTTCTGATAATTCATGTCATGATTCATAAAGTGTTCTCTCCAAATATTGTGAATTTGTCTGCCCTTTTTTACTCCTTTTTATTCATACTTTGTTTGTCTATATTTTATTAGAAAAAATATTATCATTCTTAAGTTAAATTTGGGTTATTTTATTTTTTGTCTTTTTATTGATTTTTTCATGTGTTACACATTTACTCTCATTTTTTCCCCTAGTAAATAAAACTATCATACAAAAAATAAATTTCCTCAAAAAGTAGTAGAGTTTCATTTTTGTTTGTGTAACTTTTTTTTTAGACTATTTCGAAAAGAAGGTATTTTTCCTTCTTTTTTCTTGCAATTTTTTAATTTCAAACAAGTATTTAGGAAAACAAAAAAGGTGTCCATAAAGAAATACAAATGGGAGCGCCACCCCCGAATGGACCCTACAGTGCGCGATCCGGACACCTAGTGGGAAATAAAAAAAAAATACTATTTAAGACACGAAAATCATACACTATCGATAATACCCTTTGTTGGGAAGAAAAAAATGTTATATATAAAAGTTTAGAGCCTTTACTAGTTAAGAATCCTATCTATAATTAACCATTTGAGAATTTATCTAAATCTTCTTTATATATGTATATACTCATAAAAAAGTGAGTTACAATTTGTAATATGTGGATTAGACGTTCATTGAGTCTGAATTCGATCACAAATAAAAAGCTTGAATTCACTACTCATGAGATTATTCAATAATTTAAAATTATCTAGCAAAAACATGTTTCTTTTTGTTGGTAATATAAACATCGCTTAATTATGTCTATTTACTCAGAAAGTCACTCAATCAGTTAAATATTTTTGTTTTAACTTCTAAATTATCAACTCTTGTTAATTTTTTTTAGTAATATGATTAAAATGATTGAAATTGATCAATCATATATAACTTCAAATTTTGTCAAACCTAACTTCAGACATTGCGCATCTGAAGTGATAATATGTGTAGTTTTTTTAAAAGAAGATAGATACACGTTCAATGGAGATGTCAAAACAGACCGTCCTATGAAAATGTTACCATAAATCAGCAGATCAAAGTAAAAAGTTGTGTTGGTCTTTAATTTTATTCTTTAGGATAAAATAAAAAAAGTTGTGGGACATAAGTTTATATTTTTGCATCATAATATCTCTCAAATTATATCCCATATTCGATTATTAAGGACAAAAATTAAAGACCAGATAAACCGCACAATTAAATGGGTCAAAAGCAATTAAGTCCATAAAATAATTGGGCTTACATACATGGGTCAGTTTTGGGTTTATTTGGGCCTTGAAAATAAGATTTGTCAATTCTACTGAATTGCTTTCTTCCCTGCTCCCGCCGTCACACCGCCGTCACCGGCAGCGAGTAAAAATCTCCGCCGCCGTCAACCTCCACCGGTTCTCCGTCATCTCACTGCTACTCCTCCACCTCCGCCGTGAACCGTCGTTAACGGAATCTAGTAAAACCATCACCTTTGCTCCGTCATCTCACTGTAACTCCTCCTTCTCCGCCGTCATACAGCCGTCGAGGGAGAATCCAACTCAAATTATGCAAAATATGGATTTATTATCTTGTTAGATTATGATCAAAATTCATAATATTACATTTTCCCAAGTTAAGAAAAAGCTTACTTATAAATTAAAAATCAAATCCAACATCATAGGAAGAACCAAATCCATTACGCAAACGTCTTCTTATTCTTGGCATCTGAAAAGCTGAAAAAATAAGAAAGTTGATATGAAGAAGTATCTTGTGGTAACTGTCTAGAAACGATTATTTCTTCTTCTGTAATTCCTTTGATCTCGCTGCTTCTTTCTCCTTCGCGTGATAATTTTGTGTTCCAGTTCTTCAATGATTCTTGCAAGCCATCTTAGATTTCCAGTTGAGATCATGAAATATATTATGGATAATCCAATACATAGTCCACTGCCATAGCCCATCAGAACAGCTTTCCAAAAATCATTGAGAAATTCAGAATTGCTTTCTTGATCAGCTAGTGCAGATACCGTATAATATGTCTCTGTCACAGGATCATTGCCACAACCTTTTGAAACGGGGAATCCACGTAATCCATCATTACCTTCATATGAATTGTTCTCAAAGGTATGGAATTGAGGTCCTTGAGGGATGCATCCTTGGAGATAATTGTGGGAGAGATTTAAGAATTCAAGAGACGTAAGAGAAGCAAGTTGTTGTGGTATCTCTCCCGAAAGGTGATTAAATGAAAGGTCCAATGATTCCACTACGGATAAATTTCCAAGTGATGGTGGTATATGACCTTTCAATCCATTATGAGACATATTCAATACCCGAAGAGCAATGAGATCTTCCAGAACACCAGGAATATGTCCTTCAAATTTGTTGTTTGAAAGATCTATAACTGTGTACAAAGACAAAGTTCTCACAACTTCAAGCTTCAATCCCTTTGATACAACAACTACCGAGTCTTGGTAATCTCTATTTCCTTCATAACTTGGTACCTTCATTGTTTTATCAATTTTTCTCATGACTTTCAAATGTTGAAACAGACTCGTTGGTAAGTCTTTCGAGAAGGCATTGTTAGAGAGATCTATAATTCGAAGATCAGGAAACATGATTCCAGCCCCTAAAGATCTTATGGATCCATGCAATTTATTCGATGTCAATCTTAAAACTCTCAGCTCTGTCAAAGTTCCCAACAACATGGGGAATGTGTCATTGAGATGATTTTCTCCTAGATCAAGAACTTGCAACTTTTTGCAATTGGCCAAAGATCGAGGTATTTTTCCCACTAGTTTATTGCCATGCAAGTTGAGGCTTATAAGTGAACTTCCAATGCTAAAATTTGTTGGAAGAGTCCCAGAAAGTTTGTTGTTCTGCATATCAAAAACCTGGAGGCTACTAATATTGCGAAAACATTGTGGAATTGCTCCCTCCAGATTGTTTCTTCCCAAATCTAATATTCGTAGTGATGTTAAAATGGAAATAGATGAAGGGATCTCTCCACTGAGATTATTATGTGACATCGACAAAACCTGGAGGCCAATGATATTACCCAAACATTGCGGAACTTTTCCCTTCAAATTGTTATCATTAAGAAACATATAAAACAAGTTGTTCAAATTCCCCAATGAAGCAGGAATAGAGCCATTAAGAGAGTTATTACTCAAATGTAGGACTTTAAGAGACTTTAGGTAACCTATTTCTTGAGGAATAGAGCCAGAAAGTTGATTTTGAAAAAGAAGCAAAAGACAAGTTGTTCAAATTCCCCAATGAAGAAGGAATAGAGCCAGAGAGTTGATTTTCAAAAAGAAGCAAAAAAGACAAGTTGTTCAAATTCCCCAATGAAGCAGGAATAGATCCATTAAGAGAGTTATTACTCAAATATAGATAAGTAAGAGACCTCAAGTAACCTATTTCTTCAGGAATAGAGCCAGAAAGCTGATTATTATAAAGATACAAATTAGACAAGTTGCTCAAATTCCCCAATGATGCTGGAATAGAGCCATTAAGAGAGTTATTACTCAAATATAGATAAGTAAGAGACCTCAAGTAACCTATTTCTTCAGGAATAGAGCCAGAAAGCTGATTATTATAAAGATACAAATTAGACAAGTTTCTCAAATTCCCCAATGATGCTGGAATAGAGCCATTAAGAGAGTTATTACCCAAATGTAGGACATTAAGAGACCTCAAGTAACCTATTTCTTGAGGAATAGAGCCAGAGAGTTGATTTTCATAAAGAAACAAAAAAGACAAGTTGTTCAAATTCCCCAATGAAGCAGGAATAGAACCATTAAGAGAGTTATTACTCAAATGTAGGACATTAAGAGACCTCAAGTAACCTATTTCTTGAGGAATAGAGCCAGAGAGTTGATTTTCATAAAGAAACAAAAAAGACAAGTTGTTCAAATTCCCCAATGAAGCAGGAATAGAGCCATTAAGAGAGTTATTACTCAAATGTAGGACTTTAAGAGACCTTAGGTAACCTATTTCTTCAGGAATAGAGCCAGAGAGTTGATTTTCATAAAGAAACAAAAAAGACAAGTTGTTCAAATTCCCCAATGAAGCAGGAATAGAACCATTAAGAGAGTTAATACTCAAATCTAGCTCAATAAGAGACCTCATGTAACCAATTTCTTCAGGAATGGAGCCATTTAAATGGTTTACAGATATGCGGAGGGTCTGAAGCTTGGCTAGTGATCTGATTTGTGGTGGGATTGTTCCTGAAATTTGATTGAAGTTCAAGTTAAGAAAGATAAGATTAGCAAGATTACCAATCTCAAGTGGAATGGTGCCAGAGAAATAGTTCATGCTAAGATCAAGATTCTCAAGAAAAGGGAGAGATGAAAATGGGAAAGCATAGAGTGTACCAATTACACTAACAGTTGGAATATTCAACGTGTTTACCCTCCCATTAAAGCATATAACTCCATACCAGTCTTCACATATATTCGAACTTGGCGTCCATGAAGCCAATAAGGAATTATTCTGGTTCTTGAAAGTTGCTTTCCATTTCAAGAGGACAGTTGCTTCCTCAGTGGAAGCAAATGTAACTGTAAAGAGATATAAAAGAGTGAAAAACTGAAGTGAAGAGAATATTTTGCTAGAAACCATCATCATATTTTGAGTTTATTGTTTCGGATTCATAGGATTTGATATTGTACGTAACTTATACTAATTAAAGACCAAAGGGAAACGCGTTTTCTCCAAATTTTTTAATTTGGTTGCTATCAGAGAAAAAAATGTTGTCATTCTCAAGTCAAAGTTTGGGTTGTTTTGTGTTAGAGATCTAATTAAGCCAAGGACTTAATCAAAGTGGCCAAAATAGCTTGTTATCACACATTGATCATGACCACTCTTAGTGTATGATATAGACATTCCCGGTTCTCAATTCTCATCTCTAAAGTAGTGGAACATATCCAACAATTCTCAGTGTTAGACGTTACGATGATTCTTAATGTCTTCTCTCCACATGTTTTGTTTTTGTCTTTGAGAAAATATTGTTATTTTTCAATCTGTCTTAGCCGTGTTGAGAAGGGTGTTTTATTTTTATGGGACCTGCTAGATATTGATGTCTGATGATGTGGAACTTTTGAAAAATCAAAAGCCAAATCAAATTTTAATAATTTAGAAAATAAATATCTCAACTCTTGGTTCCTATTATTGGTGATAATTCATGTTATGATTCCTAACATATTCTCTCCAAATTTCTACACAACATTATCTCTAATATAAATAGTGAGACTTCATACAAAAGATGTCAGTTGATTTTTCACATGGTCACTCAACTATTCAGGCACTTTTCTTTATTTTGTAACATAAAAGTTGTATATTTATTGTCATTTCACATATAAAGTTACTCAACCAATTCAAGTTATATTTTCAGTGGATGATGACGGTGTGGAACTTTTTCCAAAACCAAACTTTTTAAATACGAGAAACTATCGATTTTAACCAGTACATTGACCCGCTCCACTTGTCTAACCCTTTAAAAACTAAGATAGTTCATTTCGCATTTACTTCTCATAACAGATTTTTTTAGATTGTTTGGTAGAGATGAAATCTGGAGCGGAATAGCCCACATTTCACGTTACGATTATTTGTAATGTCTTCTCTCCAAATATTGCAAATTTGGGTTTTTCTGTTTTATCTTTAAGAGAATGTTATCATTCTTAAGTCAATTATGGATTTTTCCGCTTTTGTCTTTGAGAAAATGTATCACAAGAATGGCATTGATATGAACATAAAGATCAATTCAAACTTGGAGTCCATATTAAACAAAGAATGATTAAGCATATAAATAAATGAAGAGCAAAGAAAATTAAGAGATAATGGCCAAAAATATTTTTGAATATCACTTTTTTTGCGAGTTTTACATTCGAATAATAAGTTATTTCTTTTCCCTCCTTGAACTGTTGTCGTCTCAATTTGTTTTATTGAAACACAAATTATTCACAGATAACTGAGACTTATGGGTTTCGAGGAGTGAGTGTAATTTTATGGTATGTGGCCTATATGTCAATGAAATGTGCAAAAATTAGCAGATTTTTCAATCTGCCTAATAAAGTCGTGTTGCAAAGCGTATTTTATTTTTATGAGACCTCCAAGAGTTTCAAATTTCTCATGCTCGAATTTTTTGATAAAATTAAATTTCAATGACTCTCAAACCAAATTTGCAAATAAAAGAATTTCTTCACTGAGATTATTTTTTGATATGAAGAAGTATCTTGTGGAATTTGTTGGAACATGTAGAAGAAAACTAAGACATCTCAACCTCCGAAGATGGTTTGCGGATATTAAAAACTCCAATTCTTTCACTTCACGTGCGACCACTCTAAAGATGGTTTGCGGATCAATTAATGAGACTTATAGTACTTTTTACGTAGTTTTCAAATATATAAATTTTATATTATAAATTTTTAAGACTTCATTCTGGAATTTACGGTGAAAATTAAACTGTTTGACTCAGTATTGTGAAAGGCGATCGCCTTGTCGCCAATGGCGAGAGGCGAGGCGACCCTTCATCGCCTTTTAGCTTTGTAGCGAGACGATCTTTAAAAGGCGACGCGATAGCGACAAAAGGCGAGAGGCGAGAGGCTAGAAAAGCAAGAAAGGTGTTGCCTTTTGTATATTCTTAAAAGGGAAAAGGGTCGGATATACCCCTCAACTTTGCCATTTAGAGCTGATATACCCCTCGTTATGAAAGTGGCTCATATATACCCTTACTGTTATACAAATGGCTAACATATACCCTTTTCCTATAACGGAAGTGAAAAAAATAATTTTTAAATTAATTTTAAAACTTTTTTTAATTTTTAAAAAAAGCTAATACATGTGGGGGTATATTTGATCCTTCTCACACGTTTATTTCTTTTGACTATTTTTATTCATCGACTAATTTAAATTTATTACTTTTTTATGGTCATATTTATTTTTTTCACTTATTCTCTTGTAAAATTTATTATAGATGCTCCAAATATTTTTTTAATGGATATAAAAACTAAATTACAATATAGCCGTAAAAAAATTAGTTTTAATTTTTTTTAAAACTTTTTAGTTTTTTTCCACTCACACTTCTTTCTTTTTATTTCTCTTATTTCTATACTTAAGAATGGAAAAAGATAAAATAAAAATAATCAAAGAAGTCAAAAAAATAATTTATGTGTGAAAATGATTAAATACATGATTTTAAAAAAAACATTCATTGAAAAAATAAATTTAAAATTATTTTTGTTACTTTTGTAACTGTAGGGGTATATGTGAGTCACTTTTGTAACGTTAGGGGTATATATGAGTTATTTTGTAACGGTAGGGGTATATGTGTGCCACTTTTGTAACGAGGGATATATTAGCTCTAAATGACAAAGTTGAGGGGTATATCAGGCCCCTTTCCCTTCTTAAAAAAAAGCGACCAATTTAGGATTTTAAAAGTTAAAAGGTAATTTTAGGGTTTACGACTAGACTCCTTCGGCGATCAGCCAAACTTTTCCAGCTACTCCAAAGTCCAACCAATACATATCTCTTCTTTTCTTCTTCTTCAGTTTCTTTTTCCTTCTTCTTCGGACTTCAGAGTCACTTTTACCTCTGTTTTGACTTTTGTTTTGTTTTTTCTAATTCAAGTTCTAGACTTTTAGTATGTACTTCCATTTTCAGTTTTTGAATTGAAATATTTGCTAATATGATATTGCTATTGAGATTTTGATTATTTACATATGCAACTAAATATTTTTATTTTTTGGTATTAATTGGTGCCGCACTTCAAAAAGGAAAGCGCCTCACCTTGTGGCGAGGCAGACCCTTGTCGCCTTTTATCGCCTTTCGCCTTCCAAAACACTGGTTTGATTCTTGAAATTCATACTTTGACAAATAAATTGAGATAGAGGGAGTAAGCTTAAGATGATTTTTTTTGCAAAGAATAACTAAACACATTTCTCTGGTCCCCAAAACAAATTGAAGACCAACTGGAAACGCGTTTTCGCCAAATTTCCAAATGGGTAACTTACATAAGTATACTATATTTAAGAAAATATTTAC
>JAGDQO010002495.1:0-18196 GCA_018342035.1 Solanum appendiculatum | reverse complement strand
AAACTTCTTATATCAGTCGGAAAGGTGCATCTCGGCCAGTGCTTTACTGCCTCAATTTTATGAGAATCCACTCGGATCCCTTCGCTAGATACCACATGACCAAGGAAAGCGAGCGACTATAACTAGAATTCACATTTGCTGAACTTAGCGAATTGTTGGAGTTCTTTGAGGGTTTGCAAAACCACTCTCAGATGAGTCACATGCTCTTCCTCATTCCGAGAATAAACGAGGATATCATCAATAAAGACGATTGTGAACAAGTCCAAATACAGCTTCAACACCCTATTCATTAAGTCCATGAAAGCTGCAGGAGCATTTTGTTAGTCTAAAAGACATAACTACAAATTAATAGTGACCATACCGAGTTCTGAACGCTGTCTTCAGGATGTCACTATCTCTAACTCTAAGCTGATGATAGCCAGATCTGAGGTTCATCTTAGAAAAGCAACTAGCACCTTGAAGCTGGTCGAACAAGTCATCAATCCTTAGGATGGGTTATTTATTCTTGATTGTGACTTTGTTCAACTAATGATAGTCAATGCACAGCCTGAGAGAACCGTCTTTCTTACGCACGAACCACACTGGTTCACCCCATGGAGAGATGTTGGGTCTGATGAAGTCCTTATCTAGAAGGTTTTTCAACTGCTCTTTCAGTTCCTTAAGCTCAGCTAGAGCCATTATGTAAGGAGGAATTGAGATAGGCTGGGTATCTGGAAGGAGATCTATTCCGAAGTCAATCTCCCTTTCTGGAGGAACTCTGGGAAGATCTTTTGGAAACACTTTTGGAAACTCATTCACCATTGGGACTGACTCAAGAGTTGGGGTTTCGGAGTTTGAGTCCTTAACCCGAACAAGATGATAGATATACCTTTTGGAAATTATTTTCCTGTCCTTAAGGTAAGAAATAAATTGACCTGCAGGCACTGAGTTACTACCCTTCCATTCTAAGACTGGCTCGTTTGGAAATTGAAACAGAACGATCCTGGTTCTACAATCGACTGAGGCATAACAAGAATGTTACCAATCCATTCCTAGGATGATATCAAATTCTATAATTTCTAGCTCTACAAGGTCTGCTGAGGAGACTTTTTGAGAAATTGTGACATGACAATTTCTGTATACCCATCTAGCTATAACTGGGTCACCAACTGGAGTAGAGACTGAGAAAGGTTCTAGGAGAGTTTCTGGACTGATATCAAAATTTATTGCTATCTAAGGAGTTACAAAAGAAAGAGTAGCCCCTGGATCTAACAATGCATACACATCTAAATGGAACACTTGTAACGTACTAGTGACTATATTAGGAGAACCTTCCTGGTCGTGGTGAGCCTGAAGGGCATACAACATGCTCTGACGCTGACCACCACCAATACCAGACGAGGCAACCTGTTGAGTGGGGCGACCTACTGGTGCTGCTAAAGTTGTAGACTGAGCCCTGTTACCTCCTTGTCCTTGCCTAGCAGAAAGGCACTCCTTCAACCTACGACCAGACTGACCACACCCAAAACATCCCTTTCTGCCAGCAAGACACTCACCTTGATGGTTCTTGCCACCCTTTGGGCAAGATTGAAAAGTCTAGTTTCCTGAAGCACTTCCGTGAGACTTAGAGCCAGATGCCCTTCCTTTCTGATCCTGTTGAAACTTGGGAGATGGAGCGCTAGCAGATGAAGGCGTTGGGGCTGTAGACCTCTGCTTAATTTGTGAGCGATTTCCACCGCCCGACCTATGCGGAGAGTATTCATAGTTTCCTATTCTAGCCTTTTTGTTATCCTTAGCCATTTCCCTAAGCTTATCAGCCTCAACCTGATGAGCATAGGTCATTAGTCTGGAGATGTCCATATCCCCTAATAGCATAGAACTCCTACACTCGGTCATCACCAGATCGGATACTCCAAATGAGAACTTGCTCATTTGTGCTCTCGGATCGGCAACCATATGTGGAGCATACCTGGAGAGCTGACTGAACTTTAGCCCATATTCTTAGACTAACATTAACCCTTGCCTCAAGTTCATAAACTTCTGAGCCTTAGCCTCCCTCAACTCTCTCGGGAAGAACCTTTCTAGAAAAGCTCTAGTAAAACAATCCCACATCACATGAGCTGCATCCGCACCCTTGTTGTCCTTCCACTATGTGAACCAGTTATGAGCCACATCCTTAAGTTTGTAGGATGCTAGCTCGACACTATCAGTACCAGTCACTTGCATTACCTCAAGAATATTCTTGATCTCTTGAATGATGTTTTGTGGGTCCTCACCAACCTTCGACCTTAGAAACTCTGGCGGATTCATATGAACAAAGTTTCGAACCCTAGCTGTAGTTGATCCACAAGTGGGGTTCGCGGGAGCTGGGGCCTGCTGATTGGCTACAGTCTGAGACAACAACTGGATTGCATTACGAAGCTCTTCATTCGTAACCAAATGGTTCGGAACTGGAGGAACTGCATTAGCATTCAGTGCATTAGAATTTTGTGTGTTATCTCTACGAGGAGGCATGATCTGAAACGAATAACGATGGATAAGAAGGATGAAGTTGAATCACAATACAACGCATGATAAAGATAGGAAAGGAAATGAAGTTTTTCTTAGAACACTTTGTAGCCTCACCCTCATAGGTGTGGCACGCTTCACACTCATGAAAGAAACTCTACTTAGTAGGGTTTTCAGACACCCTAGGACTCTTGAACCTGATGCTCTGATACCAAGTTTATCATGTGCCGAGGCTACCCCCTTGGCGTAACATGGGAATTAAGGTCACAAGTAACCCTAAGCTAACCCTGAATCTGGCATATCACAAGCATACTGAAATATAACTAAATAATGAACTAACTGAGTCAAAGCATAAAGAAACGTCCTTGAACTATGAGGACTCACCACTGAAGCTGCTGAGTAAGGACTAGCGCAAAAGTATGCGTCAGTACTTTGAATGTATTAAGCATGCAGGATGTAGATACTAAGTTGAAAATCTAAACTGAACATAGAAATAGGGTGTCCTGAAGTAGAACTGAAAATTGAGCTAGATGCAATGACCAAGTACTACTCATGAAGATAACATGCTGAACTGTCTACTGAAGTACATACTGATAAGATGGTTAATGCAATAAGAGTATCACTGTGGGAGCTACTATTAACAGACATAAACCACGTGAGCTAAATGTGGAGTCCAATGTAACGCCTCATCGAGAGGACCCAATATACCTTGCCAGGGGTATAAAGGCATGAGTGTGGCGTGATCACTAAAAAGTTGATGCCCAACAGAGGGGACTTGTGAACCTACGGTGGCACGTAGTTCTACGACTTTGAGGGTACGCAAAACCCTAATCCAACTCTGTGCTAAGTCTACTCCCAACTAAATATGTAAAGCTAACAATGCAACTGATATACCGAGTAGCTCAAAATACTGACATGCTATCTGGGAATTCAACATAAATATACTGAAAGATATGGCATTCAAATACTAGAGCATGATTTTCTGACTGATCTGTCTAGCAAATATAATTCATGAAATGCTGATAATTCATACAAGCTAGGGTTGTGAGATCTATACATGCGGCTATGAAAATTTTCCAAGAAAACATGGTATTTAGATCATGAAACTATAGCCGCTAAAATCACAATGAATATCAAAGATTATGGAAACCCTAGGTCTGAACAATTTAGGAGAAATTGAAGAACTGACTGAATTCTAGGGACCTAATGGGTGAAAGGAACCCACTAGTGAAATTCCACATACCTGGTGATGAAAACTACAAAGAAATCCTTTGGATTTGGGGGCTGAACTTGAAGAACACCGTTGCTTGTTCTTGGGAGACACTGTCACTTCTTTCTCTTCTTTTCTTTCTAAGTTGGATGATTTTGGAAAATGAGGGTTCTAGGTAGTTTATGACTAGGTTATTAGGCTTAGACTGAGTGAAACAACGTAGTTTAACTACCCAACGCATAGGGAAAAGACCAATATGACCCTGACTTAGAAGCTCACGAAGTGACTTCAAGACAGGCTTCACGGGCCGTGAAGCACTTCAAGGACCGTCAAGCTGTTTGTGAAGCTTCATCTGCCTGACAACGCTTAACTAAAATGGGCATAACGTTTTACTCCAAACTTCAAATGGGGAAAACTTTGTGGCGTTGGAAAGAGGACTCAAAGATCTTTAATTTAATAGGTCATGGGCCGCCTCATTAATTTTGTGCTAAAAGATATGATTGTTTGAAGTTGGCCTAGAAATCAAAACCAGATAATTCTTCTTCACGGTTCGTGTGAAGCTTCATGAGCCATTTAGACATCCGTGGCCCTCTTCTAGTGACCTTGGGTTACACTCCACCAACTAGGTGACTTGTACGACCCACTTGACGAGTCGTCAAGTCCACCCCTGCATGGGCAGATTCTGGAAAGGGTTGCCGAGCCCCTTAACGGGCCGTGGTCCCCTTCACGGACCGTATAGGGTGACGTGAAGCGTCCATGGTCTATTTTGGGTTCATGGAACTTTCTCGTTTTCCCTTGTTAGCCTTTTTCAAGTCAGAGATGTTACATCACCACCCCCCCAAATAAAATTTTAAGCTATCTAAATCAGATTTCACATTCTATACACCATTATCAAGCACATTCAACTCAGATCTAGCAATCTCAATAAAAAATAAACCTTTTTCAAATAAAAAATTATGAGTTTAAACAATGGGTTTTGAAAGAAAAAACTAGATTATTGCATGAAATCTTTACCACAATGTCACATTATGTTGCTTAAAATCATTAACTAGGGTAACATACCAGATATTATAGAGAGTAAAAAGCAAAAAACAAAGAGCTTCAATTCAGAATTCCAACTTCAACACAAGACTTCACCAAAGAGAGCTTTTTGGATTTTGAGAGAGGAGAGAGTTTGGAGTAGGGTGAGGAAAATAAAGTGGAGGTTTAAGTAGAGAATGAAAGAGAGTTGGGAGTGGGGCGGATCAATGGGAGAAGAAGGTGATGAATATGGGGATAGAGGTGAGGGGAGTGTTATGGAAGGCGGTGAAGTGTTTTGGCTTTTGTGGTTTTTGGAAAAGGTGGTGAATATTCGGTCTTCTAGTTCTTCAAGAGAAAAAATTAAAACCTTTCATATTTACCTAACTTACGCATAAAAGGTGACACACCATTCACAATCGGCGAGAAACTGATCTCTGTGCAGATACTAAGAAATTCTTGCTAGTGTACTAAGTTTCACCGGTGCTTCGACTTTCGCTATACAGTTTTACCAGTGGTTCACAAGTCAAGCACAAATTCTAAAAAATCTTTCTTGTTGTTTAATAGGATCTCGCATTTGACTGGCAGTGTACAATTCCAAACCAGCGTAATGCATGTTTAGCACCTATGGAAAATACACTCAATTTTCATATATTTCATTTGGCATCCCTCTTGAACTCCTAAAAATAGATCAAAATAACAAAAAGCGAAGTAAGAAGAAATAAAGTAACTTTGCCTCTCAAGAAGCGCTTGATTAAAAATAATGACATGATGCATGTACCTCCTGATTACCCGATGTCGGGTGGCATTTCTTCTTTCCATAGATCTTTCACCTGCTCATCCATGGACTCATTCATAGACACCACTCTACACTCATCATGTTGCTTTCTAGGTATGCCCACCTTAAATTTCACTGATTCCTCTCCAACTCTAAAATGGAGCTCTTCAAGCTCCTCATCAACTACTGCTGGGCCTGTGGCAAGAAATGGTCGGCCTAAAATGATAGGTACCTCTGGTCCACATCACAAACAAGCACTACAAAATCCACTTAAATGGATTTGTCTTCTTTGACCAAGACATCAAATATTATGCGAACGGATTTTTTGATTCAGTGATCCATAATTAGTAGCCTCATAGGAGTGGGCTTGGAATTCGTTAGACCCAACCTCCTAAAAATAAAAAGAGGCATTAAATTGAAACTTTCCCCCAAATCACAAAAGGCTTTATCGATTTTTTGCACCCCAATGGTGCACAGAATAGTGAAAGCTCTCGAATTCTCGTTCTTTGTAGCCAATGTGCTGGCCATTACAGCTTTGCAATGGTGAGATACTTTAATCGTTCTCACATCAATCACACTCTTATTTAGTTCCTTAATGAACTTTGAGTACCCCGGCATTTGCAACAGAGCATCAATTATTGTAATTCTTGAAATGCTCATTTTCTTACTTCTTTATCACCCTTTTAGGATAAGGACGGGAAAACATATGCTCATTGCTCTTCGAGGATTTATCCCATGCTTCTTCCTCAACATTAATCATTATTTTAGGAGGATCAACCTTCTTTTGTTCACCAACACTAACTTTTTCCTCCTTAGACAATTCCTGATCAACCATAATTTGGATGGGTGCACTAGACTTCACCCCATTATCAACCTTCTCACTGGCTACCTTCTTTGGCACCACCTTGGCATTCTCAAGAAATTTTCCTTCCCTTGTGATTATTGTCATACAATGGCCGTCATTTTTTTGAGTTTGGGAGAGTGTCAATTGAGAGTGTACCTTTGGCACTTGGGTATATTTTAGCTGATAAGTGATTCATTTGGGTTTTCAAATGTTTGATTGAAGCTAAGTGGTAGCTTACGGTTTGATTGACATTAGATCAATCACTCTTGAGATCTTTGACTCCATTTTCCATAGACTCGACCCTTTTTGAGAACTCAGTTTGGCATCGCCTCAATTTTTGAAACATCTAGGTCACTCGCACTTTCTTGGTTTTGGAGAGCATATGGTTTTTGGGGAGGCACATATGGATTTTCACTCCAATGATTGCAACTATTATCTCCTATTGCTCTATATTGCACATGCCATTGTCTTTCTCGATCTCTCCAACCTTAATTATCTTCTCGAGGATGCCACGGACATTAATTGGTCGCTTGGTACTCTAGTCAAGAACCCGACCTTTGGTTCACCAAGTATCTAATGTCCTCATCAAACGAGGCATATGTAGCCTCTTCTTCATGCAATATGATACTTCACTCTTCAATGGAATTTACTCTTTTAGCTCTGATGCCCAACATGTGTTTTGCTAGGAGGTCAATAATCGTCATCATCTTAGCCATTTCATTATATCCTTCATCCTCTTTCTTTCTCGTCTCATTTTTCATTATTGATGCAACTGTGTTGCCTGACTCACCCCTATCTTGAGAATGCGTTGCCATAGTAACTGCTTTCTTAATCTTTTCTTTATGTTTACTTAATGTTTTGTTTTGTTTTGAGTTCTTCCTTGTTCGTGCTCCCTTCCGTTACGTTGCCCAATTTTCCTTAGGATTCCATCCCGGAACTCTGTCCGTCCCCTGCATTAGTATAAGAGCCAATTTAGCCGGGAAGGTATGAGTTGGAGTGGATAAGTCCCTCCGCTGTCCTTAGATGGACAGAGTCAAAACATAGGTTGCGGTTGGTATAATAAGTTCAGAGTTTGGTAGTTGTTGTTGTTCTTCCACTAATGTTCTTAGTTTTATTCCTTAAAGTTGGGTAACCGGTTAATCGTGGTTTAGACATTGGCAAGCCCATACTGTTCCATTGGATTAGCTAAGACTGTGTGTGTCGTAGAGCCAGACCCGAAGGGTGTTCCCGTTGTCAAGTCTAGAGGAATAAAATCAAAGAAGGTTAGTAAAAATATAACAATAATTACTACACAAAGAATTTATTGTTCCGAAAGTAACTTTTAAAGTAGACGTATATCCCAAGGATAGTGTTCTTCTCTGCGCCATATACTCCATCCATTTATAAAGGAATTCACCTACACATCAAAATATTATAAGTAGTATTAATATATTTGCCACCTCTAATAAAATAGCAAAAAATTGAAAGTGATGTACAAAATTGGAATATTCCAAAAGAACACTTTAAAAAGGTTTATAAAACAGGACATTTTGATTTTATAAAAAATTATAATATTAGAACTTCTGAGTCTATTGCTGCCATTAATAAAAATATTGAGACTATTAAATTGTCAGCAGCTAACGATAATAATAGATATAAGAAAAATAATAAATTTCTTCATATAGGACTTGTCCAAGTAGCAATTAAGCCATTATATAGGTTGGGTTTAGATCTACCCATATGTCTTTTTTGAAGAGATAATAGGTTATTAAAATTTGATGATTCATTATTAATGGTATTACAAAGTAACCTTGCCAATGGCCTGGTATACTTTAATTGTTACCCTAACTATTCTATAGATATTAATGATCAAAACGTAATAGACACCTTAACATTAAATGTTAAAACAAAAAACATGAATAGTAAGGCTAATACAAGAGAAATAGCCATAATATATAGAGTATATTATAGATTAATGAAAACTACCTTAGCCCCTAAGGCTAAAATAATAAGTAAGAAAGGAGTTACCATGCTTATGGAGACAAACCATAACCACAATAATATCTTTGTCCCAAAAATGATAAAACGGGATGACGTATTGACAAAAGATGATTTGCATTTTGACTACATAACGGAGCTAGAAATTGAAGAAGAAACTTCAAATATTGACCAAGCAATTCAGCTTCCATATGGATCAATAGATTTAAAATTTATAAGATTCCAATCTTGTAATAAATTCTCTTCAAGTAGAAGAAGGTAATTTTCAAGACCTTCTTTCTCCACGATCAGGGAGGAAGACAAAAAATCTTTAACAGACATAGATAAAATTAAAAGGGGTAGATTTCTCATAAACAATTCCCAAGGTGGAATATGAACTAATTCTAAACCCATACAATCAACAAGTCCCACTACTAGTAAAATTCAAGAAGTAAAATACTCCTTATGTATGATTAGATCTAACGAAACTTTTGAACAGGATATTAAATATTTAAATATACTATAGACTAGTCTAGAATATTTCATTAAAAATGATGGAATATACAAAGTTATTCTTTAAAAGAAAGGCAAAATTAAGATGTTAGAATTAGAAGAAGAAGTTAAGGATAAATTATATTGTATTTTAGAAGAGGATGAAAATAACTCTTCCTCTGGTGAAAATTTTAGCGATGATCAGCTAACTATAGCCTATAGTTCCGATAGTAGTAAGTCATCAGACCCTTTGAGTGGTAGTGCAATCTGCACCTGCAAAACCCATTCTGTAAATATCATTACTAGTAATAATAAAGAATCATTCTTTTATATGATAGATCATATTGAAGACCCCGATTTTAAGAAAAAATATTTGATTGCATTAAGAGATTTAGTTCTTGATAAACAATCTGATAACGGAACTATTAAACCTTTCAATATGACAAAGGTATTAAATAAATTTAAAGAACCAAAGTCCGAAACAACACTACAAAGTATTCACATAGAATTAATACAGGTAAAAGATGAAATAAATGATATTAAAAAAAGACTTAACGCTCTAGAAGTTGAATCAATTACCAATAAAATATTAAATGATCTACCACCTAATCAGGAATCAAAATTCAATAAACCTGAATCTGGAGAAACATCAAAAGAAGTAGAGTCTCTTGAAGAACCTCTATCTAAATTAGAAATTAATGCAATTATGATCGTTAGAACTCATAGCTACCATATACCTATTTCATCAGTTATCAATAAAAAGTATGTCATCCATAAAATAACATTATTTTATATGGACGAAATTGCATTATTGAGGGATTAATTCCTCATAAGTACCTAGATATAGGTACTACACGATTATTCTCCACAACAGGGGAAAAGCTTAAAATAAATTATAAGCTCCTGAAGGCACACATATGCAATGATGGAATTGGTTTTATTAATGATTTTATGATAACAAGGGATATAAATGAAGAAATAATATTAGGTATTCCTTTCATTACCCAGTTAAAACCTTATAATGCCCAATTAGATTTCATCCACACCACTATCTTAGGGAAAAATATTATATTCTCCTATCTAAACTGTATGTCAAAAGATGATAATAAATTCATAAAAGATAATAATGTCTTTAAAATAAACTTACTTTCACACCAAGAAAATTATTCAATAAAAATTACTAAACCTTCTACTTCTCCTAGATTTTACTTAGCCTTCTTTGTTATAAAACTAGGGATTACCCAATTTTAAAATAATTTAAACAATGGCTGCAACACAACTCAATATATTTTTTATAAAAAGTTAATTGCATAACAAATATTTTCTAGTTGGAAAACTTTGTTTTCCAGCTTTGATTTTCACATAAAGGGAGGAAATCTCCTAGAAATTTTGACAAAAAGATTTTTAAGGGAAATAATGGACCAGGAATAAGACCATTGAGGCCCCCATTTCCGTCGTTCAAACCCGAAGAAAAAATGAAAAGACCCTTTTGTGAAGAAGATAGAACAAAATCACAAGATCAATACACACATTCAATAGAGTATTCCCTTCTACCAAAATACACTATACCTTCACCATTAAAAGAACCTATAACCAGTTCAACCAAGCTACAACCACTTTATTCAGTTTTCCAAGAAGATTCATCTTCCTCAATAATTAAAAAAATTTCTATCCAAACAAAAGATAGTTACAAGATGAAAATTGCAGAGATATACCCACAAGTGGATCCCCTTGCCACTTCGCCATAGAAGGAGGAGAGGATTTCTCCGAATAAAAATAATTTGAATTAACATTCTCACAGGTATTGCCAATTACTGCACTTGATAAGAATTATGGAAATTACGGAATTTCGAACTTACTAAAGCCTTGCTACACAAACTAGAATTATGTGGAGAAGAACGATCCCCTAACAACCCGCAGATATTATGAATTTATCATAACAGATACTGATACATTAGAGATTGAGCATATATTTATCATAACAGATATTGATGCATTAGAGATTGAGCATATATTTGAGGAAAATAATCCAGATAGTATACAATACTCGAAGTTCATGATTAAATGAATCTTAAGCCCCTTTGAGTGGTTTGTAGATCATCTACATACCCCTATTTTGTTATCAAAAGCTCATCGACCCCAGACATATAATTGGTATGATTATATGACAACTTAGTGTAATTTTATTTTTATTAGACAAAACACCCACACATGGTTTATAAAATATTTAGAAGAGATGAAGAATGCAGTAATTCTCCGATGGTTTTACGAATGGTGGAGTCAATTCGGAGGAAATAAATAGGTATTATCAACTCAACATCAAACACAGTTTGAAAAGATTCTGGTTGAGAGGAATATATCTACCTTATAAGAAAATATTAAATTATGCAAGTTCTTTATAGCCAAAAGGATTTCTTATATTATTAGTTGGTCCTTCGACATTCATGAAATTGAAAGGATCAAGTATTTAAGCAAGACTATTAAAATTAAAGGATTGGCACCAGCAGTCCACGGTAATAAGTTAGTGTCAAGTTCGTCACCACGGAGGGATTCTAACCACTCCAAAGAAAAATTAAAAAGAAGACTCGAAGAAGCCTTATTAAACCTCAACACTGATACGGAATTTAAACAAATAATGGAATTATTAGATATTGCTTCCTCACATGATCAGTCTGGCAATGGAGATATGTTGGATCTCTAACGGATAACACAAGCGTACTTCCTCTATTAAAAAGAATTGCCAACACTCTTCAATGATAGGATATTCAAACAAACAATCAAAAGGACAGAACTCATCAATTATAAGATATTCAAACAATCAAACGGTGGACCCCACGCATAAAAATGCCATGCCAGAAAAGGTCAATGGTACAAACAACAATAAACAACAAGTTCCAAGGCTACTTTATGAAAAAATTTTAGCATATTCAAAAGCTATTTTAAGATACATATGCATTCAAAGGACATGGGATTTTCAACCGCTTGTTGAGCTGCGTATATCAAATATGTGTAAATATTATCAACTATTACGTGCAAATATTTTTATCTACGTGTAATATTTATCAATTACGTGTAAAATAACAGTGTGTACTAGTATACGCACACATGTAAATTAGATATCATAATAAGATAGATTAGTCAGCACTTTTGAGGCCTATTTAAGGCTTTCAACTTGTATCAGTAGAGGGCATTCAAAATCTTACGACTTTGAAACCTCTCTATAATTCTCCCTATTTCCAAACCTTTCTCCCATCCATGTTCTCTGTGTTTTCCCTTAATCAATAAAAAAGTTTTATTGTAAGTATTCTCTACTACTATTTTCATTTAATGTTTTAAAGATTTAGTTTACTGCTTTCTTACTCTTTTCTTTAAGTTTACTTAAAGTTTTGTTTTGTTTTGAGTTCTTCCTTGTTCGTGATCCCTTTTGTTACGCTGCCCAATTTTCCTTAGGATTTCGTCCCGAAACTCGGTCTGTCCCGTCCATTATGTTAATCATGTGAGGAAGCAGTATATAATAATTCCATTATCTGTTTAGATTCTGTATCAGTGTTGAGGTTAAATAAGGCTTCTTTGAGCTTTCTTTTTAATTTTTCTTTGGAGTGGTTAGAATCCCTTTGTGGTGACGAACTTGGCACTAACTTACTACCGCGGACTGCTGGCGCTCATCCTTTAATTCTAATAGTCTTGCTTAAATAAACGATCCTTTCAATTTCATGAATGTCGAAGGACTAACTAATATTACTAGAAATCCTTTTGGCAATAAATAACTTGCATAATTTAATATTTTTTTGATAAAGTAGATATATTCCGGTCAACCTGAAACTTTTAAAACTATGTTTGATGTTGAGTTGATAATACCTGTTTATTTCCTCCAAATTGACTCCACCTTTCGTAAAATCATCGGGGAATTACTGAATTCTTCATCTGAGTCCCTACGCTATCGTTGGGCGGATAGCTTATGGAATACAAGACTTACTAAAGCCCTGCTACACAAACCAGAATTATGTGGAGACGGACGATTCCCTCAAAACCCAGAGATATTATGAATTTATCCTAAAAGATACCGATTCAGTAAACTTAAAGAAATGAGTAAGAAAGCAGTACACTAAAACTTTGAAACATTAAATGAAAATAGTAGTAGAGAAGATATACTTACAATAAAACATTTTTATTGATTAAGGGAAAACACAGAGAACATGGATGGGAGAAAGGTTGGGAAAATAGGGAGAATTGTAGAGAGGTTTTAAAGTCGTAAGATTTTGAATGCCCTCTACTGAAGCCTTAAATAGGCCTCAAAAGTGCTAACTAATCTAACTTATTATGCTATCTATATTACATGTGTACGTACACTAGAACACTTTGTTATTTTAACATGTATCTACTAACTATTACACGTAACTGATAATGATTATACGTTGCTGATAAATATGCCACATAGCAGGAAAACATGTACACTTGTTGAATTTTTCTGCATGTATATCCTTTAAAATTTATCCTTGCTAAAAATAGTCTTCATGGAAACATGATAATCCTTGCTGAAATTTTCAACATGGTCTTTCCCGTGTTATCTTCTTATTTTTTTAAACCTTTGTCCATATGGATTATTGAATTTCGGTTCTTGATTAGGTGGTAGATAATTTAATATTTTATTTTTAATTGATTCAACTTCTAGAGTGTTAAGTCTTTCCTTAATCATTTATTTCATCTTTTACCTGTATTAATTCTATTTGAATACTTTATAGTGTTGTTTCAGGGTTTGGTTCTTTAGATTTATTTAATACCTTTGTCATATCGAAAGGTTTAATAGTTTCATTATCGGATTGCTTATCAAGAACTAAATCTCTTAATGAAATCAAATATTTTTTCTTAAAATCGGGGTCTTCAATATGATCCCACCACCACCTTACTTTATAATATAGCTAAACATTTTATAGGTGAACCCCAACACGTAATAGTGTTGCTTTTGTCTTTATTATCTAGTTTGGACTTTCTAGATTTCTTAACCTTATACTTTTCCTTCTACTTCTCCTAGATTTTACTTAGCCTTCTTTGTTATAGCACTAGGGGCTACCCAATTTAAACAATGACGGCAGCACAACTCAATATAATTTTTATAAAAAGTTATTTGCCGAACAAATATTTTCTAGTTGGAAAACTTTATTATCTACCTTTGATTTTACAATAAAGGGAGGAAATCTTCCGAAAATTTTGACAAAAAGCTTTTTCAGGGAAATAATGACCGGCTAAGTCTCTACGCCGTCCTTGAGCAGAGAGCATCAAAACTTAGGTTGCGGTCGGTGTAGTAAATTCGGTGTTTGGTAGTTGTTGTTTTCCTTCCACTAATGTTCTTAGTCGTATTCCTTAAAGTTGGGTAACCGGTTAATCGCGGTTTAGATGTTGGCAAGCCCGTACTTTTCCGTAGGATTAGCTCAGACTGTGTGTATCGTAGAGCTGGTCCCGTTGGGTGTTCCCGTAGTCAAGCCTAGAGGAATAAAATAAAAGAAGGTTAGTGATAAAAGTAACAATAATTACTACACAAAGAATTTACTGTTCCAAAAGTAACTTTTCAAGTAGACGTATATCCCAAGGATAGTATTTTTTCCTCCGCCATAAATTCCATCCATCTAAAAATGAATTCACCGACACATCAAAAAATTATAAATAGTATTAATAACTTTTCCAACTCTAATAAAATAACAAAAATTGAAAGTGATCTACAAAATTGAAATATTTCAAAAGAACACGCTAAAAAGGTTTATAAAACACGACACTTTGATTTATAAAAAATTATAATATTAGAACTTCTGAGTCTACTGTTGCCATTAATAAAAATATTGAGACTATTAAATTGTTAACAGCTAACGATATTAATAGATAAAAAAAAATTATAAATTTCTTCACATAGGACTTGTCCAAGTAGCAGTTAAACCATTATATAGGTTTGGTTTAGATGTACCCATATGTCTTCTTTTAAGAGATAATAGGTTATTAAATTTTGATGATTCATTATTAGCGATATTACAAAGTAACTTAGCCAATAGCCCGGTATACTTTAATTGTTACCCTAACTATTCTATAGATACTAATGATCAAAACGTAATAGACACATTAACATTAAATGTTAAAACTAAAAACATTAATAGTAAGTCTAATAGAAGAGAAATAGCCTTAATATATAGAGTATATTATAGATTAATGAAAACTACCTTAGTCCCTAAGGCTAAAATGATAGAAAAGGTCAATATCGAAGTCTATTTTTCTTTCGGGGGGAACACCGGGTAAATCATCGGGAAACACATCCAGAAACTCATTTACCACGCGGACCGACTCAAATGTAAGGGCTTCGGAATCCATATCCCTAACCCTAACAAGATTGTATATGCAACCCTTAGAAATCATCTTCCTAGCTTTAAGACAAGAAACAAACTGACTCTTAAGCACAAACTTCCCCCTTTCCACTCTAGAATGGGTTCACTTGGAAATTGAAACTTGACCACTCGGGTTCTACAATCAATAGAAGCGTAATTTGAATGCATCCAATCCATCCCATGAATAACATCAAAATCTAACATAACAATCTCTACAAGATCAACATGAGTGACTCTACGGGATAAGGAGAAGGGACAATTTCTATATACTCTTTTAGCCACAATAGATTCACCAATAGGAGTAGAGATAGAAAAAGGGTCTATCAACACATCCAGCAGAACGTCAAACCACATAGCCACATATGGCTTCAGAAAAGACAAGGTAGCACCGCGATCAAGAAAAGCATAAACATCAAGTTTAAAGACATTCAACATAAGCACGAACCATCACCATTGGTAACTGGTACTAGGACCTTCTTCATGAAAAGATGCATTGTGTAGCATAAGTAAAAAAACAATTGTACTCAGTAGGCATCAAAGGCAGACCGAGCAACAAAGGTAAAAACAATCTAAAAAGCTAGAATCTAGAAAAGAACATAGGTCAAAGCAGATATGAAAAGCAGCACACGGGCGCACTGAAATTAAATCTATGTACAACTAAACTAAACCTAACTGGACCCCATAAGGCAGAAGGTACACTACAAGAAATCGCATTTATTGTGACGACTTTTTGTGACGACCCTGTTAGTTGCCACAGAAGGTACAATTTTAGCGGCAACTTTTTTTTGTCGCCACAGATTGTAGATTTATAGTGGCGAATTTTTTAATATCGCCACAATATATACTAAGCAAAAGTTAGCAGAAAGTCCTTTTATAGCGACCTATCAATAGTCGCCACAAAAAGTAAAGCTTTTGTGGCAATTTTTTATAGTTGCCTCTATACGTTTGCTTAAAATTCAAAAATTAATAAAGAAAATTAAAAGGCATGTGTCAAGTGGCGACTTAGTCGCCTCTATTTATTTTTCTTAAATTTAAAAGTAAGCTTCATGAATAATTTATTTCTCTAAGTTTTTCCCAAATCTCTCCCCTTATTCTCCGAAAACCTCTGATTGAAATTGAGGGACTTCATGACCATATTGTTTATTTCGGGTTAGTTACCCAGCAACGAGAACAATATTTGTGTGGTATATATTATATATGGAGTTGTTCAACAATTAGAAGTGGAATAATTAAAGGGATGGCTAGATAATGAACACTGTAACTTCGGAAAATGCAGTTAGTAAAGTTGTCATAATATATATGAGTTGCTCAGCGAATGATGAAAATAATGTTGCACTAATTGAGGTCATAGATTGAGTGTATATCCAATAGGGTCATGATACGACTACTAAACGGTACCAATGCCTAGTTAGTTAAAGTTAGGGAGTGTGTTACTTTTGCTATCAACCTGATCTATGAAAGGATGCATATCGCTTGGGCTAGAGACAGAAAAAATTTGATAATATTTTATAGCTATTCAATTGGTAAAAATGTGTGGGCTATTTGGATATGATCTTCTCAGTAGATATGATGTGTTCTAGTGGTGGATCTAATGGACTTTCATAGTGTAGTACTAGTGGTATATGGAAATGGATACGTCGATTGTCAAGTGCGAATACTAACTACTTAAGGAGTTATCAGTTGTATCACATGCTTATATAATGAGATTCGATGTTGCATTCACATTTGAGAAACTAACTAGCTTGTCATTACGGATGCTTGGGTTAAGCATTGTTTATAAGGAAGCTTTTAGTGGTGGATCTTTGGTACAATATTAATACATTTAGATTGTGGTGTGTATCTCGATGATTCTAATGAGGACTGGTGATTTCATCATAAGCTCCAAGGGAGTGGATCGATTTTGGAATGACAAACTTATGAGTAAAGGAAGTCCCATGAATATACTTATGTGAAGGAAATTGAGGATTTTAGTAAGAAAGTGCATAAAAAATTGAGTTAGTCATATTTGGCTGGTATGACTTGGTTTAAGATGTCACGTTGATGATAAGGTTGACTTCGTGATGATGGTAATGAATACCAAGCATAATAGTAATAAGAGTTTGATAGAATATGATTAGGATGCAACTATAAGATATGAATTTTTTTGTTAAACGAATTCTGTGTGGAAATGACGACTTGCAAGTGGATTTCTAAACCCTTGTTAAGTGTATAGAATTCGTGTATTTCCTTGTGGTATGTGTTGGGGAGTAATGGGACTTGGTGATGGGTTGACTTGTCCATATTGAATAATTTTAATGATGAAAAAGGGGTAATAAAAGGCAATGTGATTAATTATTGGTGTGTGATGTGTTGAGAATGGTTTGAAAGGCTTATTGATTCATTGTTGGTGTTGTATCACGATTGTGTTGTTATGAAGTGTGCATTTTTATGAAAATGGTCATCTCTTCATTATTTATGTGAACATGTTATTTGCATTGGTTCTGAGACATGGTTGTGATTAGTGTTATGTGAATTGAGAAAGAATAAGAAATTAAAGAGGATGTACCATTTCGAGGGACGTGTCGCACGCCGCGACGGATATTATGATTCGAGGAACGTGTCGCACGCCGCGACGGATTTCATTATCGAGGGACGTGTCGCACACCACGACGGATTTCATTATCGAGGGACGTGTCGCACGCCGCGATGGATTTCATTATCGAGGGTCGTGTCGCACGCCGCGATGGATTCATGGACAGATATGTCCCCCATGGGTCCCGGACTGAGAGACAGCGGGTGTGTATCGTTAGGTCAGACATGCATCACTATACTTGACATTGCATTTCATTGCATTGTGCATCTTTATCATTTGTGAACTTATTAGTACTTTTCTTTGGAACTTGTGATTGGTGAGCTTTATCTTGTGTGTTGCTGATCTGTAATTGTTGAAGTGATATGGTTGAACTATGTGCTATGTAAATTGTGAACTATTAGGTTGGGCTGGTTTTTAGGCAGGTTGTAGTTGTGGAGGTTTGGTTGGGGTGTAAGGAGTACCCGTATTCCAT
>JAGDQO010002494.1:0-48405 GCA_018342035.1 Solanum appendiculatum | reverse complement strand
AAAAAAATTAGATGGAAATTATTTAGTTCCTGACCCTGAACCAATTGTGATGGGAGAGCCTTGTTGGCTTGATACGTACATGTTAAATAGACTCATCTCATACCAAATTTTATTTGAGAGTTTTGTTCTCATAATCAATGGTCTAGCTATAATTGGAGGCATACAATTTCTGCTAAACCAACCAACATTATCGATATAATTTTAGAGTTTGGAACTGTGCTCTTACCTTAACAGTTCAAGCAAACAACCTTACAAAAATCAATTTGTAAGTTGATAACTAATGTACATGTGACCATACAATAGATGCATCTATTAAATCAAAATAGTAAGCGGTCCACATGGAAGGTGAATGGACCCATATTCACCTTTTGATATGTTCCAAATAATTTCAAGGGATACAATCTCAACCTTAGTTGGTACAATGATTATTTTATCATGAGAACAAGCAACACAAGAGAATTCTTGAAGAATCTTTTATTTCTTCAACATTTAGCCACTTGAATTCTCAATTTCTTTTGCATCACATTAGAAACCGGAAAGACCAACCGGTTATGCCAACTAAAATTTATTCTAGTAAACTTCTAGTTTACTTTTGCATGTGATTCCATCATCATGCTCATATTTGTAAATAACAAACAAGAGGAAAAAATGGGTAATTTTATACGTAAATATTTATAACCCATTTCGATTGTAGCAATCTGAAGATATTAAATCTTCCCTAATTTATAGTCTCAATGCAAAAAAAAAAAATCTTTTCAATTCCTCCAAAACTTAAAAAGTTTCTTTTGAGACTTACTACAACCCCAATATTATGAACAATTTCATTTCTTTGAATAATAACAAATTAGCCCTTTTGGCGCTCTTAGTTAATTTTGTGTACTACCACAAATTTCACAACACCATTTGTATGGTGACCATCTCCTTCAAGGAGAAAATTATTCTTATTCCCATGGCTAAAATTATTACATGCAAGACTTATTTCTTGACAATCAATGACAAATTTGTGTTGACATACAACAATATTTATTTTGGTCATAACCACAACCTTTATAGGAAATAATTATTTCTTTCTTTTGTCCTTCAATAGTTAATAATAAAACATACCACAATATTTATGTAGTACTCAAAATATATGACCAAATGACCATTTATGTCAAAACATTTCTTTTCAATCTCTCAAACCTTCCATAGAGATGAGATGTGACATTTATTCAACTATACATGAATATGTCCTTATCCATATAAACACAAGTCACATTCTCTTCAAGAAATGAACCATAACCATTTGTACATGCTCCATAAGTTTTATGAGAAACTCGTTGTCAAGCTTTGACATTATCAAGTTTTATGTGATCCACCTTAACATCACTTTAAAGGGTCAAATGTACTAAATGTACTACCACTTTGTATTCCTTTATTTTGATGGAGGATGTACAAAACTTTTAAAATTGGATTGCACCAACAACAATGTGCCCAATAACCTTTCATATCACTTTGATGATAAAAAATTACCTTCATATTTGAAGGACCTCATAAGAACCCATAATATTCTTCCTTTTAATTACCGCAATGATGACCATTAACATTTTACCACATTAATATTCATACATTCAACCACTTGTCATCTTTCAGACATATTATGCCATGCTACCACATTCACATAAGAGAAAGGAGCAAATCAATTGGGCAGATTTCATGACTTTTAGTCCAAAGTATATTATTTTGCCTTAATCATCATCATATCATCACTATGGTGCATTAGGACTTAAACCCAACATCTTATCCATATAAAGAAGCCTTAGTCCATAAATCAATGGGACTTGAGCCCAGCATATTATTATCATGATGCACCGAGACTTTAACTCGATGTCTTACCCACTTGGTGCGGTGAAATTTAAATTCACTATCTTACCCTCAATCAATGTCTTAATAAATCAAATGCATTTCCAAATAAATAAATATCGAATACCATAAATATAATCTGAATTTGACTTAAAACAGAAGAAAAATGAACAAAATTAATTAATTAGAACAATATGTTGAAACTATATAAAAGTTCCAAGTTAAAATAAACTAAAACCTTTTAATGAAGATTAACATAATTTACTAACCATTTTAAAATAATCACAAAACAAGCTTTGTTAGTATAAATAATATATTAACAACTCAACAAGTAAATGTTTAGATAATGAAAAATAAAGAGGTACAAAAACCAATAATGATGATCCAATCAATATGTATATGACACATAACACAACAACTAATCTTTTTTTATTAAGCAACTAACTTGGAGAAATTACATACCTTACTTTTACCCTTTCGGAGGATAAATGAAATCGAATTCAACTTTTTGGAGCAGCATATGCCAAAAAAATGTAGAGTACACTTACCAAAGTCATCATATAAAATTTCAAATAATTACATACCTTATCACGGATGGAAAAAATCAAGTTGAAACTTAATTTGAAAAATTGGAGAATCGTGCTGATAACGTGTTGTAAAACTTAGGAGCAAAAGAGCAATATGAAGATGAAAACAAGAAGAATATAAGACAAGAGGTACAATATAAGATAACTTGTTTTCTTTCAAGTGTTCAAGTGTTTCCCAAATCTTCAAGTGTTTACAATATGAACCCTTATGCCTCTATTTATAGTGTAACATAGAGGCCTACAAAAGGTTAGTCATAAACATGACATTAATCATGAATATAATGGAGGAGGTTATGGAGGTGTAAGGTTACAAGAATAATGGCCATAAAGGTGGAGGTTATCTTCATAATGGAGGGAAGTAATTGAGATAAATGGTGAGAGTAACTTCTTGGTGTAGTGGACATCCACACTTCAACATTTTATAACATAATTTTCTTAGTGTTCAATTGATTCTTTGATTTATAATGGTAATTCACTTGCTTAATTATTGTGCACTCTATATAATACAATACTATATGTAACTCCCTGTTTTGACAAGTTTAAGATATTAGTACATACTTTGTTGATAATATTTTTATTGTTTTTCTTTTGTTCTATATTTATTTGCGCATGTTAATCACAAATTGGTAATATTTTTTAAGGCTCAACGGTGAGTTCTATTACATTTGGCTTATTATGTCATTGATTGAGGGTAAGGCGAAGGATTCAAGTCCTATCGCACCAAGAGGGTAAGACATCGGGTGAGAGTCCTGCTACATCATGATAATAAAATGCTGGGTTGGGTCCCAACAAATAATGACCTAAAACGCCTTATTATGGGTAAGACGTTGCATTCAAGTCCCAACGCAATAAAATGATGACTAAGTAAATTGATATGCTCTTGATAAAAATCATAAAATTCGTCCAATTAATTTTCTCCAATCTCTTATGTGAATGTGGTAGCAGTGCATAATATGTCTGAAATATGACAAGTGATTGAATATATAAATATGAGTGTGATAAAATGTTAATGGTCATCATTATGGTAATAAAAAGGAAGAACATTATGTGTTCTTAATTAAGATGGTCCTTCAAATGTGAAGGTAATTTTTATCATCAAAGTGATATGAAAGGTTATTGGGCACATTGTTGTTGGTGCAATCCAATTTGAAAAGTTCTGTAAATCCTCCATCAAAATAAAGGAATACAAAGTGATAGTACATTTAGTACATTTGATCTTTTAAAGTGATGTTGAGGTGGGTCACATAAATTTGATAATGTCAAAGCATGACAATGAGTTTCTAATAAAAATTTATGGAGCATGTACAAATGGTTATGGTCCATTTCTTGAAGAAAATATGACTTGTGTTAGTATAGATAAGGACATGTTCATGTATGGTTGGATAAATGTCACATCTCATCTCTACGGGAGGTTTGAGAGATTGAGAAGAAATATTTTGACATAAATGGTCATTTAGTCATATACTTTGAGTACTACACAAATATTGTGGTATGTTTTAATATGAACTATTGAATGACAAAAGAAAGAAATAATTCTTTCCTATAAAGTTGTGGCCATAACCAACATAAATATTATTGTGTGGCAACACAAATTTGTCATTGGTTGTCAAGAAATAAGTCTTGTCTGTAATAATTTTAGCCATGGGAATAAGAATAATTTTCTCCTTGAAGGAGATGGTCACCATGCGAATGGTGTTGTGAAATTTGTGGTGGTACACAAAATTAATTGAGAGCTCCGAAATGGCTAATTTGTTACTATTCAAAGAAATGAAATTGTTCATAATATTGGGGATGTAGTTAAGTCTCAAAAGAAACTTTTTAAGTTTCAGAGGAATTGAAAAAAAAGCAATTATTAACTTGAGACAATAAATTATGAGAAGATTTAATATCTCCAGATTACTACAATCGAAGTGGGTTATAAATATTTACGTAAAAGATTATCCATTTTTTCTCTTGTTTGTTGTATACAAATATGGGCATGATGATGAAATCACATGCAAAAGTAAACTAGAAGTTTACTAGAATACATATCAGTTGGCATAACCGGTTGGTCATTCAGGTTCAAATGTGATGCAAAAGAAATTAAGAATTCATGTGGTTAAATGTTGAAGAAATAAAAGATTCATCAAAAATTCTTTTGTGTTACTTGTTTTCATGATAAAATGATCACTGTACCAGCAAAGGTAGAGATTGTATCCCCTGAAATTATTTGAAACATATAAAAAGGTGAATAAGGGCTCGTTCACGTGCCATGTATATCGCCTACTATTTTGATTAAATAGATGCATCAAGGGTATGGTCACATGTGCGTTTGTTATCAACTTACAAATTGGATTTTGTAAGGTTGTTTGCTTGAATTGTTAAATTAAGATCACAGTTCCAAACTCTAAAATTATGTTGATAATGCTGATTGGTTTAGTAGAAATTGTATGCCTCCAATTATAGCTAGAGCATTGATTATGAGAACAAAACTCTCAAATAAAATTTGGTATGACATAAGTTTGTTTAATATATACGCATCAAGCCAACAAGATTCTCCCATCACAATTGATTCAGGGTCAGGAACCAAATAATTTTCATCTAAAAAATTTGATGTGTACACATACGATTTTATTGCTCCACCACGCATAAAGATGGATCTCCAAATGAGGTTGGGGGTAAATGTTAGATTTCCTAACATTAGGGGGAGATATGATTAACAACTAAAAATTATTTGTGGGGTGAATTATCTAGATCCTCGTTAAAAATGAACTTGAAGTTCAAGAGATAATTCATTTGCAAAATGTTGCAAATAATTTGTCAGATGTATTTGTTGACCCAATATTTTAACTAAGCTGCAAATGCTCCAAAAAATGGTCCTTGAAGGACAAAGTATATGGTACGCTAGAAGCGTGATAGACCAATCGATTTCAAATGTAAAACTCCTTGAGGAAGGAGAGGAGCAAATTATCAAAATGATCATAATAATGAGGCAAATGTTTTAAAAGAGCACCATGAAATAACATTTCATAAATCCTTGGCAAAGATTTAAGTACCTGAAAATGACGAAAAATGAAGAGATCTCAATAAGTTATGTAGGATTGGAATTGATATTAAATTGACAGCCGATGGTATCTTTGATATAAAGTAGCACTCGATGCTATAAATGGTGACGAGGATGTTGAATTCAAATTTGTCATATAGTGTTGACAGATAAATGATTGACCAAATAAAATGCACTATTCAAGTATATTTTATTTCACTTAGAAAAGTGATGTTTTTGATCATATAGTTCATAGATCAAGATATAATGTCAGCGGGGTACAAATGAATCATTGTGCGAAAGTATAACCGTAAGATATAAAGTACGATTTGTGCATCGGGGCATAAAGGATTTTCGCAAAAGTCCTGACATTATTAAATGGAGATATATTCTCTAGTGGTGGATGCAATGAGACTTGTTTCAGTCTGGCAATAGATGAAATACTTGAATATGTATAATGAATGATTATTATTTCTAACTAGACGATGAAGGTTATATGAAAATCCTTGAAGGATTAAAATGTCTTAAAGCAATTCCATTGAGTACCCAATGGTTCTGAGATTGCTTAACCAGAGAAAGAATCTTTTCGATCTCATGAAAATGATTAGAAAATATCATGTATTAGTGCAATTGATGCACTTACAGATTGTTGATTATGCAAATGCTAGAAGACTATTTAATCTACATAACAAAAGTTATGTGAAGGAATTGTCATATTACCGTTCAAGTTATGCCAAGAAACTAACAAAGCAAGTGACTCAACACATAGAAGATGTGTGATTTTCTTTGAGAAAAAAGACGAGCTTCTATAAAATTGAAATGATCAAGCTCCGAGTCAGAAATTATTTGATTATGTAGATGTAGAATATTTATTTGATCTGCATAAAGCTCGATCGCAAATGGACTATTTGTTTACATGTGGAGGCACAACAATATCTTGATATTCAAAGAATCAAACACTAGTAATTACTTCTTCAAATCATGCAGAAATAATATTGATCTATGAAGTAAGTCGGGAGTGTGTTTAGTTGGAATCACGACCTATCATATTCAGAAAATTATATCATAGTCGGGGGTAAGTCATATCACACTGAAGTTATATCAAGTTATTCTACAAGACAATCAATTTCAAATGAAAGTGTCCACAACATGATTGTTGCTATGAACTAGTTGAATGAACAATTTACATGCATTAGCGAGGTCACGAATAAAGTAATTTTTAAGAATATATTTGGCTAAGCTCAAAGCTTTGTCATATCGATGAAATCATAAAATGATATATCTGGATGAGTTCAAGAATGCAGCATCTTCGTGAATGTGATTTGATCACAAAGACACTGTCAATATCAATATCTGAGAAACTGGTATATAAGATTGGATGACATCATCACAAGAAACTAAGTGATGTTTTAATCAAGGAGAGTAGAATACGTGTTGTACTCTTTTTTCCTTGACTGGGGTTTTGTCCAATTAGATTTTCCTGACAAGGTTTTTAGTAAGGCAACAAATAATGCATATTAAAAGATATGTGTACTCTTTTTCCTTCACTAGGATTTTTTCCACAAGATTTTTCCTAGTAAGGTTTTAACGAGACATATTATCTATGGACATCCAAGGGGAAGTGTTATAAAATATTATAGTGTAGATGTCCACTACACCAAGAAGTTACTCTCACCAATTATCTCCATTACTTCCCTCCATTATGAAGATAACCTCCATCTTTATGACCATTATTCTTGTAACCTTATACCTCCATAACCTCCTCATTATATTCATGATTAATGTCATGTTTATGACTAAACTTTTGTATTCCTCGATGTTACACTACAAATAGAGGCATAAGGGTTCATATTGTATACACTTGAATACTTGGAAGAGTACGAAAAACTCTCATCTCTTGTCTCTATATTTCTATTGTTCTCATATTCTATAATGCATGTCATATTTTGCTTTAGTTTTACAACAATAAGCAATATTTTGAGTAACTAATTTTACGCGAAAGAATATTGTAGACTTACTTATATTCCAAGTCATGCAATACATATATCACCGTAAAATGACACCAAAATAAATTTTAAATGTTTTGTTTAACTAATATTACACGAAAGAATATAATATATTCTTCGTTGAATGTTGAATTTGAATGAACATATCTTCTTTTATTCACCTGAACCTATGAAGACGATCAATGAAAGTTTAATTGAATATTGTAATTTCTTTAGTTATTTTAAATGTGTAATTAATCTTATTTCACCAAGTATTTTATTATGTAGGTTCGATTCGCTTGTTTTGTTATAATCAAGACTTGTCATTGCCATTAATATCCCTCTTGAAGTGCTACTTAAAGTTGGCCATTTGAGAAAATATGTTGTGATGGATATAATTCAACATTAGGAATTGTTTGTTCTTGTGCTTTATTTATCGTCATTGCACAACTTAGAGGTATTGAAAATCTTTTTTCAATAAATTTAAAATGATATTTTTTATTTTCAGATGATGATAATTGTATTCTTGTAATAAACACAAGCTTGGTAGCAAATTGACTCATTATTATTTCGGCATATATGACATTGTTGTCATAATCTCTACAAATCATCCTTGTACCATTGCATAAATGACTTGAATGGTTCAAATTTCAAAGCAACATAATGGACATGTTTTCTTTCAAAACTAACTTATTCAATATAATTGAAATATTTATCATTTATTTTGTAGGGAAAATGCATAAATTCACTCCTGAATAGTAAATTCGATTTTGAATAGTAAAGATATGTAATAGATCGTCATGATAGTATAAGCGTGTAACTGACTTTTCGAAACATGATCAGGGGTGAATTTATGTCCTAAACATATATGTTTTCCTTCCATATTTGGTTACTATAAGTAATAAAAAAGTGAAAACTGAATTAGGTGATCTACTTATATGGTGGTAGTTTGTTTGACATTAAAGTATTTAGATATTCTTCTTGATTGGTGTCATCTTTGCCAGAGTCAAAACTGATATATGTTTTTGTTTCATTAGGAAATTTTTTTGTTAACATTTCATTTAGTTGATCTACAAATCAATTTTTACTTGCTAAGATTGTCCTTTATTATGAACTTTGTGAATCTATAATTTTGATATAGTGATGGAAATATTTTCTGATCAAGAATTATTTTGCTTTACTATCACTATTGTATTTGACTATCATTTGGTCTAAAAAAGATATTAAATTATCCTTTTTATTGTGTGTTCTTTTTCATTACCAGCACGAAGTAAGACAACACTGAAATTTGAATGCGCTCTCGCTCTCATGTTTGTCGTGAAGTAAATCTTTCTCATTAAAATTCATTAATATGATTTCCTAAAACTTAAATCCACAGTCTTTGCTAGTGTAAATTTGTTTTGTACAATTAGTAGTACCTGGCAAACCACTCTTCAAACATCATGACTTTTCCACCAAAAGATACATTGATATCTATTATATCTCGAAAGCTCTTGTAAATTGTTTTAATTGTGTATCACTTGACCATAGATAGTTCGTCCCATATTGTTACGTTTACTTGTTTAATTAGTTGAGCGACACCAATTTGTTTTGGCCATATTTGTCATTATTGTGTTATTTGTTTGAAGAGGCATGTCAAATCAAGAGTGAGTTCTACGATCTCATGATAATATTGCTTCTGCTACGCCACTGATTGCAGGCACCAGTGCTATCATATCTCTTGATACGCATTTGCTAGTAATGCACGATATACAATTGTTTTTCTATTTTTTCAAGACCATCCACAAAAAATAATTTTGTTGATTCAGAGTTAACCCTTTGCAATATGTTCTTAAAAACTTGTTCTTGTTCGTGATTCAATTTTGATTTTGCGGAAAAATCTTCCCTAGGCACTTTTACACACATTTTAAAACTTATTTCTTTACATTTTGAAGGACCAGTTCGATGGAATGTATATCATATTTTTCGACATCCTCATCCATCCTCTTCAAATAAATAATTAATATTTTCACTATTTATTGGAGTTGAGAATCATTTCAATTATCATGTATCCTTAAAAGTTGTATGACATATCATTGTAATACGTGTATCATATATTTCTAACATTTATTGGGTTGCAATGAATAAAAATTATTATAAACAAATTTCTAAGAACCATTTGCCTCTTGAAGAAGACTGCTGATAAGAATTCCAATTGGGAATGAATTCAATCGAAATAAAATGCGGAATTAAACAACACAAAGTAAGATAGATGAAAATCAATGGTTGAGAAGGGAAGAAAGAAGGGCAAATTGAATAAATAATCAATCAAGAAAGAAGAGAAACTTGAATTTGAAAAGAAACAACTCAAATTGAAAACCACAAATGAACAATCTTAAGTGAAATCAAGGTTAAGAAGTCCTAAATAAACAATGGAAATGTCATGACCCAAGCCTACACCCTGGACATGGCCGGCACTTGAGAACGATTGCTGGTCCCCAAACGAACCCTCATCCTAGCTAACTACAAGCAGAAGACTAACTCAAGCATACACAAGCATCAAACTGAAAGAAATGTTAAATCAACAGTGTATTAAAACTCAAAACTCTCTGAATATACTGAGTATTAAACATAAGTTTTAAAGAAAATCTCTGAAACTGAAAGACTCTCCAAAACTGCCCATCTATGATGCCTCTACAGTACAAATATGAGTGTCGGGACAAGACTCACGACTCCTCAAGAGAACTACTACTAACAATTTATAAAATCGGAGTCCTCTGGAACCAAGGAGGTCTTACTCAAAAGATAACAAGCGGATGAAGTGATCTCAACGGAACTCCTGTTGAGCATCCTAAGTACATGTATCTGCATCATAAAAGATGCATGTCAAATGACATCAGTACATTGAATATACGAGTATGTAATATAGTTGAATAATAAAATAACTGAACTAAAACTCTGGCAGTAACTCAACTGAAATTTAATATAAATCATGATGAAAAACTCATTTAAACTCTTATAGAAAGAATGCAATAATAGCATATACTGAACTGACCAGACTGAAAGAAATACTCAACTCAACTCAATGTAAAGCATGATTAGAGATAAGATCATTTAAAGCTTCACAAAGCACAATATAATAACTCAAAGAAAACTGTATGTGAAAATACAATGAAAGTACTCTTTACTCTATTAGGGAGTTTCTCTAATCGACAACCATCATTATGAACTACGTGATGATACAACGTCTCACCCACGCTGCCAGAACTGTCTTATACCTTGCAGGGGTATAGGACACCTCAACTAAGTGGATCCACTAAGCTCAGCCCGAAGGCACTAAGGATTCATCTAAAAAGTATGATCCTTTACCCATGTTGGCATACATGGTTTATGAGGAATTTGAGTTGTCTGAACTCATCCCCATATCGGTGCTCAATACTACTCAAAATAAATATATATACTTGTGCTCAAATGTATAATACATACACTTTCTCTGTTTTGAGGTAATTACTCAAAAGATCCTCTTAAAAGAGGTAACTGCTATGAATTATCTCTGTACTCATAAACTCATTTAGAAAGCAAAATTTCTCTTTTCTCAATTTAAAACTGTTATCTTTGGGAATTACTTAGTTCCCTATACATTTCTCGAACTCATCTTTACTCTTTCTCAGAATCAATTTTAAAGACAAAGCATTTGTTCTAAAAAGATTCTCAAACTCCTCTTTACTTTCTCAAAAACTCAATTTAAAATCGTTGTTGATTAAAAATGATTCTAAATAATAACTCAATAAAAGCTCTTGAACTTTTCTCTTAAACTCACTTTAGTTTTAAAAATGCATTAAGACATATGAGTAGGATAATGCATGAATTCTCAAAGGTATATGGAGCCTATAGGAGCTAATACTGAGAAGGAAAGCGTAGCCACAACTCAAAGGAACACGCTCGGATGCACAAAGGAGAAATTGAACCTGGCGACCCGTGGCGCACTGATGGCGCGGGGTGCCAGAGCCCGAACTGCTGAAGTAAAGTTGGGGTGCACTGTTAGCACGCCACCCCAGGCCCTGAACTACTGAAGTTCAGCGTTGACGCGCCACTCCAGGCCCCTCCCCAGCACCCTGACGAATTTTTAAGCTTAAATTAGGACCCTAAATTAGTTTAGAATAGGGAAATTCCTCCTAAACTCTTCTTGATTCTCAAATCCAACACAATTACATGAGAACTTTCATATAATCCCCTTGGAAACATATCTTTACCAAAGATTCACAAAGTACAAGAATCAAAACCTCCATTATTAAAAAATTGAACTCAATATCAAGAACTACGAATGGATATTTTAGATATAATGATTTCTTGACTAAATTAAGTGTAGGGCATGAGGATGAACAAGTCTAACACAGTGAGAATCCTTAGATACATGGAAAGAACAATGTTCTTGGCGAAAATCAATGGAATCTTGAAGAACGCTTGAACCCTAGCTTTTTCTCCTCTTGGAACCTTGCTCTAATTCCTCTAAGTGTTAAAGAACATGAAAAGAAGTTTTAACACTGATTAGACCATTAGTTAGGTTGAAAAAAATTGGATCAAGGCTTAGATGGAGTGGGAAAAGACCAAACTACTCCTCTAGAAAATCTGACGAGATGCCTTAAAAGGAAGGTTCACTAAAACAGGCATATCTCTCCACTCCGAACTCGAAATAAAGAAAATTCGGTGGCGTTGGAAAGAGGATTCAAAGATCTTTAATTTGGTAGGTCATGGGCCACCTAATTCCTTATGTATTGAAAAATATGATCGTTTGAAGTTGACCTAAGTAGAATCATAGGTCAAAACTTACTTGGTAGGAAAGCTTTCAACTCAAATTTGTGCTAGGGGATTCTAGTGACCTTAGTTGGTATCCAAAATCATTCACACACTAATGAATTGACCTTAGAAGCTAAGAACAATTAAGAATCACTCAGTACGACCTTATACGCAATTCAAAAATGGCTCGGGTCTTAACTTAAAATTTTTTGAGGTGTTACAATATCCCGCCTTGAGATCATTCGTCCTGGAATGATGGTTAAACTAAGAACAGAGGGGAAAAGAGCTACTATTACTACCTCTCTTGGCTTCTGAGCTTGCCTACTAACATAGGTAGAACTAATTGATGCTAATAGTTTTGAAACTGGACTAGAGCACATAGGTCATAAACGATATGAGTTTGAACATAGTCACATCTATCTGAAATTATTTGACATGAAACAAGGATATCTGGTATGAAGTAAGAATATGACTACTATGCATCGAGTGATATAACTAGTAGATTTTAAGCTTAGCAACACTTCTCAACTATGCTCTCCTTTCTGATTACCACACTTTATTAGCTACAACTGATAGCTCCCTCCCACTAGAGTATATGACTATTCTTACAAACATCTAAGTCAAATCGCTTTCCCTTATTGTGTTCAAGCCTAATCTCTAAGTCACAAGGTGCTAAACATAAGGTGATTACACTAATCCAAATCACAAGATTTAAGCTCTATACCTCTATACGGAATCTCATCCCAAGACTACTACTCCATACCATTGCATTCAACCAACCTCGAGTCCTAATCAAGAACCACCTAATGCATTATGCATTCATCCATATGTTATCAACACCTCATTCAAGCCTAGAACTATAACCACTTCATGGACTCCTACTAACCAGCCTTCTAAGAATTTCTCATTCTCTTATCATCTCTACCAACTGAAATTCCATGCATTACTATCAGAAACCGCTACTTTCTCTCATTTAACATTACTCTTAGTAAAACTCCATCCTATTCCTCCTCCACATCATAATCTTAGATGGAATAAGAATACCATCACTACCACAATAAGAAACATCAACCCTCTCCTTCTATCATTACTCAATTACTATCGACAACATCGCTATCAAAACTGAAAAGGATCACTGAAAGAATTTTAGGGTGAAGAACATAAGTACGATTCATTCGAGAATTCTGATATAAGAATATGTATGACATAACATTATGTTGCTAGCCATTGAGATCAAATTATGAATTTGCGATACTGAGCATACTATGAGACATGATTGCTTATATGAATACGTTCATACCATGAGGCTAATATTCATAACTTTATGGGGTAATATTGAGATCAATGGGCTAAAGGCTTTGACCCTCATTTTGGGAACTGAGCTTAGATGTAAATCTATTTGTAGCGTATGAGCATAGATCATGAACACAATTCTGATATTAAAGACATTAACAAGATGTTGTAACGACTAAACTTTGATAATACGCTAGAGTATGAATGGACGATATATCACTTTAACTATTTTTGAACACATTACTGTCTGAATCTCAACACTTGACTTGGTTTCTCATCTTATCATCTCCCCCTTAGGTCTAAAACTGATACTTTAAAGCTATGAATCTATTGCATCATCTCTAAACTGGTCTACATTTGCTTTACTCTAATACTCAGGAAAGGCTTATCTCATGGTTTTTTAACCCTCCATGTGAAGGTACTAGGGTTCCTTCTAAGACCTCTTTCTAAGATGCTCCTCTTAACCTCTTCCCATTGGCTTATAAGGCCGCTTCATCTAACTCTTAAGGAAAAAAATAATGCTTACATCAGTCTATTCCACATTGACAGCTCAAATATACTATCTAGGCACACATGAAAAAAATCATAAACTTAATTGGAACCTCGTCTAACTATATATGATCTCGGGTACACCTCTTAATGCTCTTGTTAATCTAATGACTTAGCGACAATTCATTGCTCTCGTCTTAGGGTCATAATACCACACTTGTACCACTCCCATTCATTGCAACTGGCACCATAATTCCTCACCTACTCTATGTCAAACCTACCAGACCAATTCTCAAAACTAACATCATCACCCTTATGTTGCCATCCTTTTGATCACGACACTCATCTCAAATTTAAGCTTATTGTCTATTACTAAACACGATTATCAATATAATTGCTCGCTTACCATACTAACTTATAACTACTAGATAAACTTAAGAAACACTCACCCACTAAGATCAAATGACAAGTAGTCATTCTTTATATCTTAGTCTACCTATTTACAGATTACTGTGACATTCCATTTCACAACTTAAGTATTATTTAAAATTCATAGGCCTAGCTTAAATCTATCGCATCACGAATACTCAGCTCTTCTATTCAACACTTATACTTGGTCTATACTAATGGATTAACACCTCATCATAAACTTCTCTCTGGTCAAAGTATATTCTAACTCATCCATACTAGTAACTCTTACTTTACCTTCTATCATGAAATCTACACCAACTCATCAATTCTTAGTCTACCCATAAGGAAAAACTCCTCATTAATAACTTATTGGGTGCATGACTGCAACAACATAAGTTTCTTCATCACTATCCCCCTTTCTTAGATTATTATACCTTTGCATACATTCTTCTAACTCATGGCACTTCTACTACTACTAGCACATAACATATCAAATCACACTAGCTTCCAGGTGAAAATACTACCCAAGCATTCTGAAATATACTCTCCTCTTAAAGGTCTCACCTGAAACAAGGTTTTAGAAAAGAGAGTTTTGGAGTACATCTCTCTTTTAGCTCGAACGCATGATTCATATGAATTAAGAGTGCATTCTTTTGAATCTCAACACTTAAGCTCACTCACGGGCTTCTCTCAAGCCCTTCTGTAGTCTCATGACTTTCTGAAAACTTTTGCTTAGAGTAACTCATCGATAAGGATCTGGGCTAGTCTTTTCAACCACCTTGAGTATGAGGGGTAGTCGAATGGATCTGAGAAACGTACAAGTTTGAATAAGTTCCTTATGACATAGTTCTATTGCACAATTTAGAGTATGGAAGAAGGGAAGCTTTTCTTAAATGTCTGTAGTCCCTTATTTATAGAAGTGGGGCCCTCAAAACCATAAATAAGATCCTACTGACACGACTTCATAGACACCGTAGGACAATTGAACTCTGTGCTCTAATACCAAGTTTGTCACGACCCGAACCTACACCCTGGACGTAACCGGCACTCGAGAACCATTGTTGGTCCCCAAGCGAACCCTCATCCTGGTTGACTACAAGTGGAAGACTAACTCAAGCATATACAAGCATCAAACTGAAAGAAATGCTAAATCAACAATGTATTAAAACTCAAAACTCTCTGAATATACTGAGTATTAAACATAAGTTTTAAAGAAAATCTCTGAAACTGAAAGACTCTCCAAAACTGTCTATCTATGAAGCCTCTACTATACAAAGATGAGTGTTGAGACAAGACCCACAACTCCTCAAGAGAAATACAACTAACAACTTATAAAACTGGAGTCCTCCGGAACCAAGGAGGCCTTACTCAAAAGCTGACAAGCGGATGAAGTGATCTCAATATAACTCTTGTTGAGGATCCTAAGTACATGTATATGTATCATAAAAGATGCAAGTCGAATAACATCAGTACATTGAATGTACGAATATGTAATATAGTTGAATAACAAAATAACTGAACTGAAACTCTAGCAGTAACTCAACTGAAATATAATATAAATCATAATGGAAAACTCATTTAAACTATTACCGAAAGAATGCAATAATAGCATATACTGAATAGACCACACTGAAAGAAATATTCAACTCAACTCAACTCAATGTAAAGCATGATTAGAGATAAGATCATTTAAAGCTTCACAAAGTACAATATAATAACACAAAGAAAACTGTATGTGAAAATACAATGAAAGTACTCTTTACTCTATTAGGGAGTTTCTCTAACCAATAACCATCACTATGATCTACGTGATGATACAACGTCTCACCCATGCCCTATACCTTGCCAGGGTATAGGACACCTCAACTAAGTGGATCCAATAAGCTCTGCCCGAAGGCACTAAGGATTCATCTAAAAAGTATGATCCTTTACCCATGTTGGCATACATGGTTTATGAGAAATTTCTGTTGTCTGAACTCATCCCCATATCGGTGCTCAACACTATTCCCAATAAATATGTATACTCATGCTCAAATGTATAACACATACTCTTTCTCTGTTTTGAGGTAATTACTCAAATGATCCTCTTAAAAGAGGTAACTGCTCTGAATTATCTCTGTACTCATAAACTCATTTAGAAAGCAAAGTTTCTTTTTTCTCAATTTAAAACTGTTATCTTTGGGAATTACTGAGTTCCTTATACTTTTCTCGAACTCATCTTTTACTATTTCTCAAAATCAATTTTAAAGACAAAGCATTTTTTCTAAAAAGATTCTCAAACTCCTCTTTACTTTCTCAAAAACTCAATTTAAAATTGTTGTTGATTAAAAAGGATTCTCAATAATAACTCAATAAAAGCTCTTGAACTTTTCTCTTAAACTCACTTTAGTCTTGAAAATGCATTAAGACATATGAGTAGGATAATGCATGAATTCTCAAAGGTATATGGAGCCTATAGGAGCTGATACAGAGAAGGAAAGTGTAACCACAACTCAAAGGAACTCGCCCGGATGCACAAAGGAGAAATTGGCCTGGCAAACCCTGGCACGGGGCGCCAGAGCCCAAACTGCTGAAGTAAAGTTTGGGCGCACTGTTGGCGTGCTTCCCCAGGCCCTGAACTAATGAAGTTCAGCCTTGGCACTATCGTGGCGCGCCGCCCCAGGCCCCTCCCCAGCATCCCGATGAATTTTCAAGCTTAAATTAGGACCATAAATTAGTTTAGAATTGGGAAATTTCTCCTAAACTCTTCTTGATTCTTAAACCCAACACAATTACACGATAACTTTCATATTATCCCCTTGGAAACATAACTTTACCAAAGTTTCACAAAGCACAAGAATCAAAACCTCCATTATTAAAGAATTAAACTCAATATCAAGAACTACGAATGGATATTTTAGATATAATGATTTCTTGACCAAATTAAGATGTAAGACGTGAGGACGAACAAGTCTAACACAGTGAGAAGCCTTACATACCTGGAAAGAACAATGTTCTTGGCGAAAATCAATGGAATTTTGAAGAACGCTTGAACCCTAGCCTTTTCTCCTCTTGGAACCTTGCTCTAATTCCTCTAAGTGTTAAAGAACGTGAAAAGAAGTTTTAATACTGATTAGACCATTAATTAGGTTGAAAAAAATGTGGTCAAGGCTTAGATGGAGTGGGAAAAGACCAACTACCCCTCTAGAAAATCTGACGAGATGCCTTAAAAGGAAGGTTCACTAAAATAGACTTATCTCTCCACTCCGAACTCGAAATAAAGCGAACTCGAAATAAAGCAAATAAATAAAACTCCGAACTCGAACTCGAACTCGGTGGCGTTAGAAAGAGGATTCAAATATCTTTAATTTTGTAGGTCATGGGTCACCTAATTCCTTAAGTGCTAAAAAATATGATCATTTAAAGTTGACCTCAATAGAATCTTAGGTCAAAACTTATTCGGTAAGGAAGCTTTCAACTCAACTTTGTGCTAGGGGATTCTAGTGACCTTAATTGATATCCAAAATCATTCCCACACTAATGAATTGACCTTAGAATCTAAGAACAATTAAGAATCACTTGGTACAACCTTATACGCAATTCAAAAATAGTTCGGGTCTTAACTTAGAAATTTCTGGGGTGTTACGAGGAATCCATCCATCACTAATATAGATATAACTACACTAAACTAAAGGGATCCCACCCTTAAACTACACTTCTGAAAGAGTTTATTCATTCAACATTTAAAATCTTTATAATATTTATCTTTCAAAATGAAAAAAGACTACTATTTATACTAAGAAAATAAAGAAGACACTTTCTTTACAATTTTATCCTTAATGAGATAAGGACCTTGTTTAGTTGCCTTATTTTGTGAATTCTTGGATTTAAGAGATGATCATTTGCATAAATAGCCTCTTTTATCCATCCTCTTCACTATGATGGACCTTCAACACATTATCTTTATTTGGTGTCCATAAAGCTCGTTTAATGCTTTCATATGATCTATGTTATCCATGTTGTTATCGTCCTCCCCTTCTTGAAAAGGATTCGTCCTCGAATCCAAACCTTGCAAAATCGTAAAAAGGACAAACAACCAGGATATCCTCATAGCATGAGGGTTAGTACAATAGTTAGCACAAAAAGCATTACACCAAGGAGACTCAATCTCAAGGAACAACCAAGTATCCTCTATTATCATAACTATTAAGCCCATAGATGGGGCATAGGTGAAATTGGCTATTCCTCATATCAAAAGGATAATACCACCCAAAAGATGGAACTACTACAAGCTCAAATACTCTCAAACATTCACCGGGGTCAAAATGATAAAAGATCCACATAATCGGGTCATATAAACAAGTATAAACCTCAATGAAACCCCAACCCACATGCAATGCACATCTAAGACAAGTATGAGACTCATCATATGCAAAGAGATAGTTGAGAAAGGTTTCATGCATATTGGGGTCATCTAAGGTGTTCCTATATGCAAGATCACAATTAGGTTCAAGGATCCTATCACTCATTACATCACAAGATGGAACGCACAAAGACAACATGATGAATTTAGTATAAACCTCATCTTCTCTTGACAAATAACTCCTACCCCAATAAGATGCACAATCAAGAAGATCATATGCAAAGAGGTAGTAAAGACAGGGGGTTAGAAAACAACGCTTCCCTATACACAATGCAGGTCCCTTTAGTGGATTGTAAACCCTCATAAAGGACTTTCCATCATAGGGAAAGGTGCCAACAAATTCATCCAAATTGTGTTTGTCATCTTGACCAAGCATCACTTCACAAGTGCCATAATTCAACTCACTATCGGGGTCAAATGGAAAGGAAATCCATGAACATGTATCAAGTACACTTTTTTTACCCGGTTGGAACTCTTATCTTCCAATAACATACTCCACTCAAAAGTGCGAACATCGTCATATGCAAACAAGTAGTAGAGAAATGTGTCACATAAATGAACATCAATCAAGATGTTCCCAAGTTTAACCTCCACTTTATATACTAAGGTATCATAACTCATATGAAGAATTGGAACACACAAGGAAGAAGTAGCAATTAACACATTAGCATCACCTTTCTTCTTAACACTACCATCTTCAATAAACGTACTATCATCTTCAAAAAGGAGATTTCCATCTTTGGAAAATGTGTCATCACACCATAGTAGATTCTCAAACAATTGAAAGCCTTCAAGAGTGGCTACACTTCCAACAATATAAGGTATTCCAATATGCACACTCTCAGGAGAGTCATGTCATCATCAAACAAGAGATTATTACACATAAGTTGATAAACTCCAATATCACTTGATAATGAACTATCATTCAAAGCACATGTATCAACACTAGGTGGACACAAATTGATTTTACTAGAAGAATCAATTCGGTCATCAATAGAATCAATTAGTGTATCCACATTCTCAATATGCACATTATCAAAACATGGAAAAGAACTACATAACAAGGTACAATCATTCCAAATACGAGTGTCAACACTAGGTGGACACAAGTTAATCTTACAAGAAGAATCTATTCGGTCATCAATATGATCAACTAGTGTATGAACACTCTGAACAAACACATTATCACTATGTGGCAAGGAATCATTAAGCTCACATGAAATCAAGCTATCACTTACACTCAATTGGCTACTAGCCACACAATGAATTTCCAAGTTTAAAGAAGTGCAAGAATTAGCATTGTTACCTTGTAGCTCATAACACGAAGTGTCTTCACCTTGGTTGTGCAACTCCTTTAGTTCTTCATCACGACGAATAGTTTCCTTTAATAGTCTTTTCAACTCATGAGGTTTAATCTCGGCTACTAATTGAATGACCTTTTCAATATTCCTTTGCATTGAAGCAAGCAACTCATTTGTTCTCAAAATACATGGATCCCGATAGCAAAATGATAACGATCCTTCCACTATACCTATAAAACTCAACAAACAAGTTAGTAGCAAAATTTCTTACGTCACTCTTTATTTGAATTCTCAACTCACCTTATATGGATTCTTCTCAATTTTGATAGTGAACTAGCTTTGCTCAACCAATTCAAGGTTACCCATCCTTTGTGGTGGAGTGGATTCTTATGACGCTTGAAATAAGGTCGGCCCAAGAAAAAACTAACGGACTTGAAACAAGAAGGTTATCAACGAATTAAGATGAGAAAAGTAGAAAAAAGAAGCACAAAGATTCAGACTTAAAATAAACTAAGTAACAAAGGTATAAGAATTATGTGTTGTTACTTAATATGAAGGATCAAAGAAATGATTTGATGATAAAAAATTAGTTAACAAGTAATTAAAGATATTAATTAGTTGTTAAATAGTTGAGAAATGGAAGAAAAAGGAGTTTAGAAGAAGAAGAAGAAGTGAATCTGGACACTTAGAAAATCTTTTAGGCCCAAAAAACTCTCATACTTAGCCAAATTTTGAGGTGCTAAGGCAAAAAATCTGCACACTTAGAGTCTGTTTGGCATTGCTACTAAAAACTGCTTATTTTAAAGCACTTTTTAAAAATGGCTTTTCAAAAATGTGCTTTTGAAAAAAAACAATTTGTGTTTGGCTAATTCATTTGAAAAGTACTTTTTATAAGCAAATTGCGTTTGGTTAATCTTTTTTTAAAAATGCTATTGAGAGTCAAATTACAAAAAAGGACAACTATTAATGTACTTCTAATATTAAAATTATTTTATAGAGAAAAACTACTTGAAATATCTATTATAAAAAATTAATTAAATTTTTATTTTTATTAAATTAAAATGTACATGTTCAAATTTTCAATCAATATTACACTTTTTTTGGGAGGCTGAAATCTTTAATTGTTATTTTTTTCTTTTTTCTAATCTTGTAAAAATATTGTTGTTAACTTTTTTCTAACTTTGCAAAATAATACGTAAAAAAATATATAATATATAAAATAATAATATATAAAGGTTAAAAAATTATAAAATTTATTATATAAAAATAAAAAATAAAATTCTTAAATTACATTTAGCCAAACTTATGAAATATGTTAATTAATTAATAAGAAATATATTGGTAAATATGTATATATGAAAATGATATTTTAGTCTTGCGGAAAATATTTTTTTGTTTCTTCCCAATAGTAGAAAAATTATTTCTGCTTCCATTTAAAAGCACTTTTACTGATTTGCCAAACACTTAATTTTTCAACAAAAGTGTTTTTATCTCAAAATAAATATTTCTGGCCTCCTAACAACAATGTCAAACATGCTCTTAGTCTCTGAAATTGTAATACATTTGTCATAGATGAGAGTGGGGAAAGAACTGGTTGTTGTGTTGGTAGTCAACGGTTGACTGTTGACATCTGATGTGGTTGTTGTGCTGGTAGTCAACTGTTGACTGCTATTGTGGCATGTCCACATGGAAAATAATTTTTTTTCTATTTTTTTTCAAATTTCCACTAGTGGACCAATAAACACCTTGACCAACTTTGACTTGAGAATATTGGATCAAATGAATCTTTTGGTCTTCTTCTTCTTCAAGAACATTTGAAGATCCTCAAGAAAACCTAGCACACCAAGAATACACATCAAATCCCAACACCCTCAAATCAACTCAGAATTAGCTCAAAACTTAGAATTTGCTTCCCCTCGTCTTAGAGAACAAACTCCAATAATTATTAAGCTTCAATTCCTCCTCAATCAAAAGATCCACTTTTAAAATTTGAAAAGTTTCAAAAGCTCAAAACTCTTCAATGGCAACTTCATTGCTACAACTTCAAATCGAACGAAATCTGAAATTTATACTCAAAAAAACCAAGGAACAAGGACCTAGTGTCAAAATCAACAAATCAAACAAGAATTTTTTCTGATTTTTTTGGATGAATTTCTTTTTCTATTTTGCAACCAAAGATTTGTAGGAACAAATCTATACCTGGCTCTAATACCAAATGATAAGAATTCCAATTGAGGATGAATCCAATCAAAATAAAATGCGTAATTAAACAACACAAAGTAAGATATATGAGAAATAAGGGATGGGAAGGGAAGAAAGAAAGGCTAATTGAATAAACAATCAACCAAGGAAGAAGAGAAACTTGAATTCGTAAAGAAACAACTCAAAATTGAAAACTCCAAATGAGCAATCTCAAGTGAAATCAAGGTTAAGAAGTCCTAAATCAACAATGAAAATCCACTCATCACTAATCTAGATATAGCTACACTAAACTACAGTAAACTAAAGGGATCTCACCCTTAAACTACACTCTTGAAAGAGTCTCTTCAAAAATAAGATCACAACATTAATACAGTCATTTATACACCAAAAACACATAAAATGGAGATGGACCAATTTTGGAGTTAAAATGGGAATCGCGGGACCCGCGTTGGAATTTCCGGAAATGACTCTGCCAAAAGGTTCAATTGAATACTCCAAACTTGTGTTCCAAAATGAAACACAATTCGGGACTTGAAACAGCAGGTAACAACACATGCAATAAAATTCACTTCTAAAGGACAATAAAGAAACAATGCAGTACCGAAAACACGAGAATTACCTCAAATGAAGGGATCTCAAAAACTTCCAACCACGCACAGCCACAACCTCCACGAACCCATAGAACTTCGAATCACCCAATTTGGAGCTAAAATGAGTGAGAAATCGCCTTTGGAAGTTTTATTCCCAGAGTTGGTCGGGGTTTGGTCTTATTTAAAAAGACCAGACCAAAATGCTCTTCGCGAACGTGGTCCAAAGGGCCCACGAACGTGGAGACTCAAAGAGTTTCCCTTCGCGAATGCGGTGAAAGGCATGCGAACAAAAAGGTAAGGGGGACAGGGTCACACGAATGCGGTATCTGGCCCGCGAACGCAAAGGGTCATAAAGCCTGACCTTCGTGAACGCGGTCAGGCCACGCAAATGCGGAGGCCAACCACATTAGCCTATACGAGCGCGGCCAGGGTAGCCTGCGATCGCGGGTAAAACTTGTCTGCACTAGCTGATGCATATCAGTTGGTTTTTGGCAAGCTTAAAAACTCCTATAGGGGTATTAAGAATTCATTCAAAATCCCGTGCAAGCAAACGAGATATGCAATCCAATGAAATTTGAAATTTTAGACTCAACAGAGCACTCAAAGTGTAACGACCTTGAAGGTCATTTTTTGTATTTTTTGTTAAATGACCATTTTACCCCTCCTGAGAGTTACCCCGAGTCATGTTTGACTGATATCTAAAGTTAGTTTTGTGAAGTTCTTGTTAACTTTTGGTTTTTGGAAAGTTTTGAATTCTAAAGGCTTAAGTTGTTAAATGTGATTTTTGAGGTCATTCGGAGTTTCGAGTCTCGGATGGCGATTTCGTCGATTCCATCAGCTCCGACATGTGAAATTTGGTCTAGGAGAGTTGACGGAATCAGATTTGGGGCTGTATCGTGGATTTGAGGCCTTGAGTTGGAAAATTATAAAATTTTGATCATAGAGTTGACTTTGGTCAACGTTCGGTGATCGGATGCTCGGAATTAAATTCCGACAATTTTGATGGATTCGGGGGATGATTTTTAGGCCTAAGGATGGCTTTGGTTGAATTTTTAGAGGTCCCGAGCTTGATTTGAGTTTTAGAGGCTTAAGTTAATTTTGTTGTGCTTTATCGGGTTGCAGGTCAAGGAGACCTCGAATTCGAATTGCGACTGTTTCATTTAGTCCGGAACGTCAAAATTAGTAGGGTGGCATATATGGTTTGTGTACACGGGGTTCCGAACGAATCCCGAGGGTCCATTCGGAGACTTAGTGCATTGCTGATGTCTGGTACCTATTTTTGGCCTCAGCGTTCGCGGAGGGTAGAGGGGCGCATTAGCGGAGTTTTGCTGACTTTGGCCTCCGCATTCGCGGAGGGTTCTGCTCTGCGTTCACGGAGAGCATTTTTGACCTGAAACAATGTAAATTCGGGAAATGTCCCATTTTCAACATTTTGGAGCTCGGGAAGGCGATTTGAAAGAGGATTGTTTCATGGGAATTAATTGGGTAAGTGATTTTGACCCTTAATCTTCATTACCCATTGATTATTGCTCGATTTTAACTTGAATTTGAAGTTTTTAAAAGAGAAAATTTGGGGGTTTTTCAAGAATTTCAAAGTTTTGATAAAATGATGATTGTGATCTGATTTGAGCTCCGTTTTTTAATTGGTTTTTTCTAATGATTTCCTAAGGCTTTGGAGATTATTTCCATGTGAGAATTTCTGGATTCAAACCTTGTTTTCGAAATTCAATTTTTGAGCCATTTGGACCCCTTTTGCCGAATTTCGTGTTCTTAGTGTTGTTGGTTCCGAAATTTAATTGTGATTCATAATTTGATTAGATTGTGTTGCTTTGGATTGCTTTCAGAACGGAAAAGCTCCGGTCATTGGTTGATTGCAATTTCGGTTAAGGCAAGTGGACTTCTAAAACTTTGCGAATCTTGCAATATTCTGGATTTCACTTTCTTGATTGTGTTGGGGAGTAATGGGATTGAGGTATAGGTTGAATTCTCCTCGAATTGCTTATTTCCGCTTTGATTTCGATTTGTAGGGTTTAGGCTGACTTGTCCTGGTGGGATAGAACAAGTGTCATCACACCCGATTTTTGGGTCGTGACAAATGGTATCAGAGTCGAGGTTTCATAGGTCTCACGTGTACAAGCCAAGTCTAAGTAGAGTCTCGAGGATTGGTATGGAGATGTTCGTACTTATCTTCGAGAGGCTATGAAGACTATTAGGAGACTTCCTTCATTTCATTCTCTCTTATCGTGTGTGGTTCTTATCGCTTGTACTTGGTGCTGCGTGTTGTTTTGGCTAATGTCGTGAACCAAAGTTTTTATTTCAGGTGATGTAGGGGAGGCAGTCCCTGAGGCAGTTGATGAGGCCCCAGTCAGAGGTAGGGGTAGGGCCTGAGCTAGAGGTCGTGCTCATAGAGTGGCACATGTTGGAGGTCGTGCTCGAGGAGAGGCACCGGCTAGAGGCCATGGTAGAGAGGCTTCCCCAAAGCCACCGGTTGAGGTTGGTGAGGACCAAGTTCCTCCGGGTTTCTCAGCACTTTTTAAGAAACCCTATTGAGGATGTTGGGTGTTCTGGAGAGTTTTACTCAGGGTGCTGCAGGCACGCCATAGGGGGGCACAAACCCAGAGCAGCATCAGGGTCCGATTGTTCAGGATTAGGTGGGTCAGCCACCATTGGCTTCCTTGCCAACTGTCGGTGCACCGGTCGCTCCAGATATAGTTCTGACAGTGGAGGACCAGCAGTGTTATGAGAGGTTACAGAGGATGAAACCACCCCAGTTTCAGAGTGGTAAGAGCGAGGATGCTCATGTATTTCTGACCTTGTGCCATGAGATACTTGAGGCTGTGAGGATGGTAGATGCGAGGGGTGTTTGCTTTGTTGCTCTCCAGCTCCGTGGGCCAGCCAGGAAGTAGTGGAGGCCTCATGTGGAGTCCAGGCCAGTTGGATCTCCTTCGATTGAGTGGGATGCATTCCCTAGTGCATTTCAGGGTCGCTTCATTCCTTGGAGTGTGCGTAAGGAGACTAGGCTGAGGTTTGAGAGTTTGACTCAGGGTGGCATATCCGTTCCTGAGTATGAGACACATTTCTGTTGGCTGTCTCATCATCCCATGTCGTTGATTCCAGATGAGGCAGAGAGGGTCTGCAGATTTATGAATGGGTCTACTTTCTCCTATGTGTCTACCTACTTTGCATCTCAGTTTGATTTGATATGTGTTCGTATGCATGTGCATGTGCATGTTTCTACACCCGTGGGTGAGCCTTTAAAGGTGGATCGAGTGTATTGATCCTGTCTTGTTTCTTTGGCTGGGTAGACACTTGGGTGGACTTGATTATTCTGGGGATGGTAGATTTTGATGTGATATTGGGTATGGACTGGCTTTCTCCCTACCATGCGATCCTTGATTGTCATGCTAAGACTGTCACTTTAGCGATGACTGGTGTTCCGAGGGTAGAATGGAAGGGTACTAGTGGTTCTTACCCTAGTAAGGTTATCTCCTACATCTGAGCCCAGAGGTTGATTGATAGAAAGTGTTTGTCCTATTTGGCTTTTATTCGGGATACTAGTGTTGAGTCGCCTTCCAGGGAGTCCATTCCCGTGGTTCAGGAGTTGCTGATGTGTTACCTACTGATCTTCCTGGTGTTCCTCTGGATCGGGACATTGATTTTGCTATTGACTTAGAGCCGGGCACCAAGCCCGTCTCTATTGCCCTGTATCGTATGGCTACAGCTGAGTTGAAGGACCAGTTGCATGACTTGTTGAGCAAAGGAATTATTCGCCCTAGTGTATCGCCTTGGGGTGCACCGGTCCTTTTTGTAAAGAAGAAAGATGGCTCTACGAGGATGTGTATTGATTATAGGCAGTTGAACAAGGTGACTGTTAAGAACAAGTATCCTCTTCCTCGCGCTGATGATTTGTTTGATCAGCTTCACGGTGCGGCATTGTTTTATAAGATTGACTTGAGGTCCGATTATCATCAGTTGAAGATTTGGCCATCGGATATTCCTAAGACAGCTTTCTGGACTCGTTATGGCCACTATGAGTTCTTGTGACGTCTTTTTGGCTGACTAACGCTCCTGCGGCGTTTATAGAGTTGATGAATAGAGTGTTCCGTCCGTACTTGGATTCCTTTGTGATTGTGTTCATCGATGACATTTTGATATATTCCAGGACCGAGGAGGATCATATCTGTCACTTGAGGTTGATGCTTCAGACTTTGAGGGAGCAGAAGTTGTATGCCAAGTTCTCCAAGTGTGAGTTTTGGCTTGATTCTGTGGCATTCTTGGGACATGTGGTGTCCAAGGAGGGTATTAGGATCCGACCAAGATTGAGGCAGTTAAGGGCTGGACAAGACCTACTTCTCCTACCGAGATTCAGAGTTTTGTGGGGTTGGCATGCTACTACAGATGGTTTGTGCAGAGTTTCTCTACTATCGCAGCGCCTTTGACTAGATTGACTCAGAAGACTGTGAATTTTCATTGGTCCGATGAGTGTGAGGCGAGCTTTCAAAAGCTCAAAACTTTGTTGACTTGAGCTCCTATGTTGACTTTGCCCGAGGAGGGCGTGGGTTTTACCGTGTATTGTGATGCCTCCGGAGTTGGTTTGGGAGGTGTGTTGATGCAGAAAGGGAAGGTTATTGCCTATGCTTCTAGATAGTTGAAGGCTCATGAGAAAAACTATCCTACCCACTACCTAGAGCTTGCAGCGGTGGTATTCGTGCTTAAGTTATGGTGGCACAATTTGTATGGGGTTCACTGTGAGGTGTTTACCGATCATCGGAGTCTTCAGTACATCTTTAGTCAGAGGGATCTGAATTTGAGATAGCGTAGATGGCTTGAGTTACTGAAGGACTACGATATGACCATTTTGTACCATCCTAGGAAGGCCAATGTGGTGGCCGATGGTTTGAGTAGGAAGGCTCCTAGTATAGGGAGTCTCGACGTGATCAGTGTTGATATGAGGCCCTTGGCTAGGGATGTTCAGAGGTTAGCCAACAGCTTTGTCAGATTGCAGGTTTCTGAGGAGAGCGGTGGCTTGATTACGTTCATTGAGGCCCGTTCTTCCTCAGTTGATTAGATTCGTGAGCGCCAATTTGAGGATGAGAAGTTGTGTCTCATTTGAGACAAGGTGATGAGAGGTGAAGCCAAGGAGGCTGCACTTGATTCTGATGGAGTTTTGAGGATTGGAGGTCGAATTTGTGTGCCAAAGGTGGGTGAGCTTATTAGACTGATTCTAGAGGAGGCCATTGCTCTAGATAATCTATCCACCAAGGGATAGCGAAGATGTATCATGATCTGAGTCAGCATTACTGGTGGTGTGGTGTGAAGAAGGATATTGCAAACTTCGTATCTAGATGTTTGACCTATCAACAGGTCAAGTGTGAGCACTAGCGGCCCGGAGGTGTGTCTCAGAGGATGCCCATTCCTACTTAGAAGTGGGAGCGGATCACTATGGACTTTGTTGTGGGTTTACCTACAACCGTGAGTGGTTATGACTCTATTTGGGTGGTGGTTGATAGGCTGACTAAGTCCGCTCATTTTATTCCAGTTCAGGTGAAGTATACAGCGGAGAAGTTAGCCCAGCTCTACATCAGTCAGATTGTTAGGCTTCATTGTTGCCAATATCTATAGTCTCGGATCGTGGTTCCTTGTTCAATTTGGACTTTTGGAGGGCCTTGTAGCATGATTTAGGTACTCAGTTGGATATGAGTACAACATTTCACTCTCAGACAGATGGTCAGTCCGAGCGGACAATTCCGGTGCTTGAGGACATGCTTCGTGCTTGTGTGATTGACTTTGGTGCTAGGTGGGATCAACATTTGCCCCTAGTAGAGTTTTCCTACAACAACAGCTCTCATTCCAGCATTCAGATTGTCCCATTTGAGGCGTTGTATGGCAGACGATGTAGATCACTGATTGGATGGTTTGATTCGGCGGAGATGGATTCCTTAGACACTAACTTGCTTAGAGATGCCATCGATCAGGTTCGTTTGATTCAGAGTAGGTTGTGGACTGCTCAGAGTCGGCAGAAGAGTTATACTGATCAGAGAGTTCGAGACTTGGTATTCATGGAGGGAGATCATGTTTTGCTCCGAGTGTCACCCATGAAGGGTGTTATGCGATTCGGAAAGAAGGGCAAGCTTAGTCCTAGATTCATTGGTCCTTTTGAGATTTTAGACCGAGTGGGAGAGATGGCCTATAAGTTGGCCTTGCCACCTAGCTTGTCAGTTGTGCATCCTGTGTTTCATGTTTCTATGCTTCTGAAGTACATCCTGGATGAGTCTCATGTGATTACACTCGATTCGGTAGAGTTGGGTCCTGATTTGACTTATGAAGAGGAGCCTACATCTATTCTAGATAGGCAGGTCCGTAAGCTTAGGACCAAGGAGATTGCTTCGGTGAAGGTGCAGTGGGATCACCGTTTAGTTGGAGAGGCTACTTGGGAGTCCGAGTCTGACATGCGTGCCAGATATCCTCAGCTTTTCGAGGCTCCAGGTACTTTCTTTTACTTTATGTTCGAGGATGAACATGGTTTTTAGTGGTGTATGATGTAACGACCCGGAAGGTCATTTTTGGTAATTTTTGTTAAATGGCCATTTTACCCCTCCCGAGAGTTGCCCCGAGTCATGTTTGACTAATAGCTGAAGTTAGTTTTGTGAAGTTCTTGTTAACTTTTGATTTTTGGAAAGTTTTGAATTATAAAGGCTTAAGTTGTAAAAATGTGGTTTTTGAGGTCTTTCAGAGTTTCGAGTCTCGGATGGGGATTTCATCGATTCCATCAGCTCCGAAATGTGGAATTTGGTCTAGGAGAGCCGACGGAATTGGATTTGGGGCTGTATCGTGGATTTGAGGCCTTGACTTGGAAAATTATGAAATTTTGATCATAGAATTGACTTTGGTCAACGTTCGGTGATCGGATGCTCGAAATTAAATTCCGGCAACTCCGATGGATTCGGGGGATGATTTTTAGGCCTAAGGTTGGCCTTGGTTGAATTTTTAGAGGTCCCGAGCTTGATTTGAGTTTTTGAGGCTTAAGTTAATTTCATTGTGCTGTATCAGGTTGCAGGTCAAGGAGACCTCGAATTCGAGTTCTGACGGTTCCATTTAGTCCGGAACGTCGAAATTAGTAGGGTGGCATGTATGGTTTATGTACACGGGGTTCCGAACGAATCCCGAGGGTCCATTCAGAGACTTGGTGCATTACTTATTTTGCTGATGTCTGGTACCTGTATTTTGGCCTCAGCGTTTGCGGAGGGTAGAGGGGCACGTTAGCGGAGTTTTGCTGACTTTGGCCTCCGCATTCACGAAGAGCATTTTGGACCTAAAACAGTGTAAATTCAAGAAATGTCCCATATTCACCATTTTCAACATTTTGGAGCTCGGGAAGGCGATTTGGAAGAGGATTTTTTCATGGGACCCTCAATCTTCATTACCCATTTATTATAGCTCGATTTTAACTTGAATTTGAAGTTTTTAAAGGAGAAAATTTGGGGTTTTTCAAGAATTTCAAAGTTTTGATAAAACGGTGATTTTGATCTGATTTGAGTTCCATTTTTGAATTGGTTTTCTCTAATGATTTCCTAAGGCTTTGGAGATCATTTCCATGTGAGAATTTTCGGATTCAAACCTTGTTTTCGAAATCCAATTTTTGAGCCATTTGGACCCCTTTTGCCGAATTTCGTGTTCTTAGTGTTGTTGGTTCCGAAATTTAATTGTGATTCATAATTTGATTAGATTGTGTTGATTTGGATTGCTTTCGAAAGGGAAAAGATCCGGTCGTTGGTTGATTGCAATTTCGGTTAAGGCAAGTGAACTTCTAAAACTTTGTGAATCTTGTAATATTCCGGATTTCTCTTTCTTGATTGTGTTGGGGAGTAATGGGATTGAGGTATGGGTTGAATTCTTGCATGAATCAATCTAATTTGATCGGCGGGGTTAATAAAAATGGTTGTGTGGTAAAGTGTTAGGCCAAAGTATGATGAGTCGTATTCTTGATATTGATGTGTAATTGATGAAATGCTATGATAGCCTTAATGTAAATTTGAAATTGATGAATATGTCTTTTGCTCATTGTGGATTATGGGACTAGACTTGAAACTATTGCTTAGTGATTAATCCTACTTGTGATGAAAGGAGTAGTGAATCGGAGACTAGGCAATTGATCTTATTGTAAATGATGTAATTGTTGATGTTGATATATTGTTGATAGTGTGACGTGATTTGCATTGATATGAATTGCATTGTGATTGTGAATACTATCGTTTTCTCATTATTTGTGTGAACATGCTTATGTGCATTGGTTCTGAAACACTATGATGAAACACTTTGATGATTATGCCGATGGAAAATGGTTCCGGCAAGTGATGATTATGCTGATGGAAAATGGTTCCGGTGAGTAATGATTATGCCGATGGGACATGGTTCCGGTGATGCCGATGGGAAATGGTTCCGGCAATTGATAATTATGTCGATGTGAAATGGTTCGGGGGCATACATAGTCCATGTGTGGCCCCCATGGGTTCCGGTCTTAGATTCAGCGGATGTGTATCGTAGGACAGACATGCATCATTCTACTTGACATTGCATTGCATTGCATTGTCTTACTTTTGTTATTGTGATGCCGAGGTTTCTGCCGGCGATATTGTGATGCTGAGGTTTCTGCCAGTGATATTTTGATGCCGAGGTTTCTGCCGGTGAAAGTGTAATGCCAAGGTTTCTGTCGGCGACGGTGATGCATGCATGAGCATTGCATGTGCATCAACACTCACGCATATTATTGTGTGTTGAACATGATTCTTGTGATTGACTTTGTGATTGCTTGCGAGTTATGACTTATGTTTCTGAACTGTGATCGTGGAGGTGTGTTTATGCCTTGTGACTCTGGAATTGATATACTTGATACTGACGTGAGTTATTTCGGTGATGTTGTTAATCTGTTGTTGACCTATGTGTTATTTGAACTGTGAATTGGAATCTGTTAGGTTGGGCTGATTTTCTGTGCAGGTTGTAGTTATCGGAGGTTTGGTTGGAAGTAAGGGATTCGTGATTTTATTAGATTTGCCTTGTGTTATTAGTCGATTTGCTGGGTACCGTGTTGTTTGGTACTCACCCTTGCTTCTACACTTGTGTAGGTTCCGAGCCCGGAACGTGATCTAGTTCTCTCTTCTTCTTACTCCGAGGCTTTTAAGGAAACTTGAGAGGTAGCAGTTCGATGTTGACGATCTCTCTTGACCTTTTTACTTTATGTCTTGTTCTATTTGAGATACAAAGACACTGAGACTTGTAATTTCCTTTCAATTCTGTATTAGTGGCTTGTTCATGTGACAACCAGTCTTGGGAAGGATTGTTTAAGTTTTGAAGTCTTCAGCTTATTGTTATTCTCCTCGAATTGCTTATTTCCGCTTTGATTTCGGTTTGTTGGGTTTAGGCTGACTTGTCTTGATGGGATAGGACAAGTGCCATCACACCCGATTTTTAGGTCGTGAGACAAAGCTTCCAGTTGAGATTGTCTAGACAAAAAGTGGATCCCAGCCTAAATTCCATTTTAAGTCAAAATCTACAACGGGGCTCGAAATTAGCTCGAAAGCCTCGGGATCTGCATGAAGGGTTATTCTAGACCAAATTTAACATTTCGGAGCTCACCGTGCTGAATTTCTCATCTGGGCACGTTTACCAAGAATATTGACCAGGGTCAAACTTAGGCTAAAAGTTAAAAGTTAAAATGCCTAATTGCACAAACTCGCATCGAAAGCCTCGGGAGTCATGCCGACCATGATACTTGCCTAAAATGACCCTTTTGGAGCTGATGAAATCGTCAGAATTGGATTTTGAGGTCGTATTTCTGAACGTTTGATCGCAATCAACCGTTCAAGGTTCAAAAGCTCCCAAAACACATAAATTCACATAAAAACCAAACGAACGACTAGATGACCGAATTGTAAGTCCCACCAAGTCATTTATGACTTGGGATCGCTGTATGAACGCTCTAAATGATGAATAGAAGGCATTAACACAGAAATGACCTCGAGGTTCATTTTATGAAAGTTGTGATATCAATATCCCAAAACATTTATATCTATTTATAATATAACCAATTGTAATGTGACATCTCTCTATGACCTCTAATTACATTTATCTTTTTTTAAAAAAACTTTTTCTCCTTGTAAAATCAATTGTGATGTGTAAAAATGAAAAAAGTCACTCTCAAAATCTGTTAATTATCCTTCTTAAATATTCCTTTTCCTCCCTCCCCTATAATTCATTGCTTATTTATTGTTGTATTATTAGAGTTTTAGCTTTTAATATAATATAAATAAATATAAATATAAAAGACATTAAATTGAATGTTTTAAGTTGGACGTATTATAATAATTTAACATTTAAGTTAACGGAGTGTTCCTATTACATTGAACATAGAACTCACTCAACAGCTACAGATCACACTTGAATGTTTTAAGAAGAGAAGAATAGAAAACTTGTTGTTTAAAAATGTGAGAGAATCACTCTATTTATAACCAACAAAGAGTAGTATGAACATTATACTTAGTGTGTCTTATTAGAAAAGCCACAACCCTTTGGAAATGTCATAACTCATCGAAAAACTAACAACTCTTTGGAAAAGTCACAATCCTTTAGAAAAGTCACAACCCTTTGAAAAATACTCTTTGGAAAAATCACAATCTTTCGAAAAAGTCACAACTCTTTGGAAAAGTCACAACCCTTTGAAAATATCACAATCCTTCAATCTGAAAAGACGTGTGCTTTTAATAGAGTATAAATAAATATAGTATGAAATATAGAATAAATATTAAATTGGGTGTTATTAAAAAGGAGAAGAAGAAGAAAAATAGAAAACTTAGAAAATTTGTAGTTTAAAAATGTGAGGGAAGCCCTTTATTATAGCCAACAAAGGGTAGTTTAAACATGTACTTATTGTGTCTTATTAGAAAAGTCACAACTCTTCAGAAAATTCACAACCTTCAAAAAGGTTACAACTCATCAAAAAAGTCACAACTCTTTGGAAAAATCACAACCCTTCGGAAAAGTCAGAACTATTCAATGTGAAAAGGTGTATTCTTTTAATAAATAAATAAATATAATATAAAATATAGAAGATGTCCTAAATTGAGTGTTTTAAGAAGAATAGAAAACTTAGAAAATTCATGGTTTAAAAATGTGAAGGAACTCCTATATTTATAGACAACAAAGGGTAGTATGAATATGTGATTATTATGCCTTCTCAGAAAAGACACAACTCTTCAGAAAAGTCACAATCCTTTGGAAATGTCACAATTCATCTTAAAAGTCACAACTCTTTAAAAAAGTCACAATCTTTCAATGTGAAAAGATATCTGCTTTATTATATTTTATAACATAAATAAATATAATATAATATAATATAAAATAAAATATAGAAGATACACTAAAATTATAAAGTTCATGTTTTTAAGGTAGTATAGATATAAATATAGATTTTCCCCTTGTCCGTTAATTTCACGTGCCCCACTTTCTTTCCCTCATCTCGAAAAGAACGCACGTATACACCCTACGCAGTCCTTCTTCACTCTTCCCCTATCGACTCCTACTTTCAATTTTCCTTTGCGAATCTGTTCGGTTGGTAAGAATTCGTACAACAGCTGGCCCTTATCCATGGAGGAATTTCAAATTTTCTCAGGATTCACAGTGGGATTTCCCCTTATAAATACCCCTTTGCCTTCACTATTCTAAGGGAGAAATTTTTTCATCAAAAGTAAGGAGTTTTCCAGATAGCCACTCCAAGTTTAAGAATATTTAGAAGAACGTTTTCTTCTTCGGCTGCTTCTAACTATTGAAGTTTAACTATCAAGCTCGTCGTTTTTCAGTGGCTGCTCAAAAAAGGTAAATTTCCTTGCAATCTTAATTAGTTTTAGTTAATGCTGCTTATTGTGTTCATGAATAGGATGTAGTTTCAGTTTGTGGATAAAATATCATTATTATCTTAAAAAGTATAAGAATAATATTTGAAATTCTTTATATCTATTATTAAAGATGGTCAAAGGAATTTATTACATATAATTACCTTATATTACTTTAGCCTTATCAATATTATATTAAGTAATTCTTAAATATGGCCAACGGTTTTGTTGAGTGAATATGGCAGTGGGTAATTGCCAGTTATGGCATTATTCAAAATTTGATTGTGCCTTATTGGCACAGATTTAAAGAATATACGGTAGAGCCGTTATGGCATTTATATATATTGAATGTGCATTGTATGCACAGATTGTGTCTATTACCTATATATCTATATATAGTATATTTGTGTGTTAGGAAAAAGTATTAGTGAAAAAGATTACAAAAAAAAACTTTTCTTCCTTAGTTTATTTGTTGGGTTTTCTAAAGTAAAATATCTTCTTTGTTAGATTCTAGCTCCTAGTTTTAATACTAGAAGAGCTTGTTGAATTCTGGGGATACACCTTAACCGGTGAAATATCCTTAAGGACAGTGCCATAGGCACGCCTCAAGCTATGAGATTTTCGTGATTTCCAATTTTTCCATCAATCTTAAGAATATTTTTTTTGTTATCATGGTTCATGGAAACGATGCACCTACTATTGTTACCGATAATACCACCATTGCTGCTCAAACATCTCATGGTTGTCAAGTTTGCTGAATGAGTCTCTCAAATGGAGAGTTCTTCTATTAAATAGAAAGAATTCTGATTTACATGCCTAAAAATCTGCTATTCACACCCCTAAATATCTGTTATTCCTAATTATAATATCACTAAAAATATGCTACATTAATCCCTTATATCTCCTATATATGGAAAGCAATTGACACCATCATTACACAAGTATTTAGAGCTATTACATAGATATGTACAACTATTTAGAATCTGTCCAACATGCTAACAATGGTGTTGTCCCTATTGTGCCTTTGCACAACTTTACCAAATACTTCCCTGATATTTCAAAAGTGAAAGTTTTTGGTGGACAAAATTTTAAGAGATGGCATGAACGTATTTTCTCTGTTCTAGACATGTATGGAGTGACGTCTGCGCTAATAGACTCAAAATCGAATGACTCTGCTTCTGAGCAACTAAATCAGTGAATTTATACAAATAAGGTATGTAAGCACACAATATTAAGTACTCTTTCTAATGAATTGTTCGATGTATATTGTTCTAATAAGGAAGCAAAAGAGATTTGGGAATCGCTACTTGCTAAATATACTGCTAAAGATGCTATCAAACAAAAGTTTGTTATTGGTAATTTTTACAAATGGGAGATGACTGAGGAGAAAGATGTGAAGGTACAAATCAACGAGTTTCACAAACTAGTTGAAGATCTTAAGTCGGAGAAAATTATTTTACTGAAGCAGTTCGTGGCTAGTATGTTGATAAAAACACTACCAGAATCTTGGAATGACTACAAACAAAATTTGAAGCACAAACAAAAGCTATTATCTCTTGAAGATTTGGTCAAACACATCATCATTGAGGATACCAACCGAAAGCAATCAATTTCTACCAAAGCAAAAGAAATTACTACAAAATCCAATCTTGTGAAACACAATAAGTCTCGCAATAAAGATAACAGGTATGAAAAAGAACTTGATTACAAACTCAGGGTCAACAATCAAACTTTCAAGAAAAAAGGTAATTGTTTTGTGTGTAGCAAACCAAGCCACCATGCAACTCAATGCAGAAACAAAGTAGGGAAAAATGACAATCCTGCTAAGCCAAGAGTAAATCTGACAGGAGCAGATGATATCATTGTAGCGGTCATTTCCTAAGTGAATCTTGTAGCCAATGTGAGTGACTGGTGATAGATTCAGATGCTACTAGACATATTTATGTCAATAAAACAGATTTTGTGTCTTACACCGAAGTAAATGAAGGAGAAGAGGTTGTATATCTTAGTGATTCTACAACAACTCAAGTCCTTGAAAAAGAAAAAATTCTTCTCAAGCTCACATCTGGAAAAACATTGGCATTAACTGAAGTGCTGCATGTTCCTAGTATTTGAACCAATCTGATTTCAGTGGAATTATTAGAAAAGGTGGGGTGAAAGTTGCATTTGAATCTGATTAGGTAGTAATAACCAAGAATAATGTGTTTGTGGGTAAAGGGTATCGTAATCATGACTTATTTGTTCTCAATGTTTCTCAAGTCATTAGTGAAGATGCTAGTACTTAATTATTTACTTTTGACATGCTAAATTAGAACGGTCATTTGAATAAATAAGAAAGGTTTATGTTTTGGTAGTAAAATTTCTCTCCGATGTTAATATTTCTTGATCTTCAAATTTCAATGTTTGATTGTGTTTTACGTACTTACTGTGTAGTTGAAACTTTTAGTAAAGGAGAAAAAAAGGCATCAACTTTTGAGGGTTTTTAATTAAGGAATTTTTCATAGATTATAAAAGTAAAGAAAAATATATTCTTCTTAAATAATGAAGAGACCCAATTGGGTGTTATTGTTTTCCTTTTTAGTAAGATTTTAAATGAAAAAAGAAATCAGAAAGTATGTTGTTCTTTTGGTGTTGCACTTTGATTTTTAATTTAATTTTTCTTGTGATCACTAGAGTAAAGATAATGCTTATTTAAAAAATTGGTTGAACTTGTTATATAGAAATATTATTTTCTAAGTTAAACTTTTGAAAATATGGGGGTAACGTACTTTATGTGGTCTTGTTATTCAAAATTCAATATGTGTTTATTTATTGTGTTGATGATTTAAAAATCAGCTAAATATAATGGAGTTGGCTGATAATGATGTTAAGTGGTTAAGTAAATTCTTAACGAGTATTTATGTTGATATAAAATCAACGAACCTCCATATGGTGATTACATGAGTTTGAGATAAAGAGTAATAGAACATTGTTAAGAGATGGAATTATATCCATTAATCGTGTGAATTCATAAGTGAATTTGGCCAATGCTCTGACTAAAATTGTGGGGAAAAAAATTAACAAATGAAGCTTCAACAAGAATGGGACTATTGTCAAGTTGTATATCAAACATGATGGTAACCCAACCTATATGATTCGAGATCCCATGAATTAGGTTCATAGGGTAATAACAAGTCATTGTTTGATCTTGTGCACTAAATTTTTTATCTCATTTGTGATCTATTATGGTGTGCATATAGCGCAAATCTGCAAGGAAAGTGAGGTTGAGTTGTGAACTCTTAATCCATAACCATATCCTTTATAGGTGGTGTATTGCTCTGCAGAATACGCCTGATGAGTGGACCTATGTGAGTGTGGAGTGGTGCCGCTTCTATGAAATTGTGACAGATTTCTAAAGCATTCATGAATACAAGGACACGTGCATGGCCTCTTAGCGCAAAATCACGATAACGACAAAGATTGTGCAAGTATAATGTGATAGAATAAGACTCTGAGCTTACAACAGAATTTTTGGTTCATAGAAGTTTCAAACTTCACCATTTGTTCTGTAAGTTTAATTTTATTTTATCTAGGTCTGCTTCATAGTCTACGACACACCAGATTCGACGCATTATTTTTCTTTTTGAAAACCCCAACGATAATTATCTTTTATATATTTTTTAATTATTATATTATTCTTTAGTATTCTTTTTAAGATATAAGGGTGATTATTGATAAAATATGTTTATTATCTTAAAAAAGTATATAAGAATAATATTTGAAATTCTTTATATCTATTATTAAAGATGGTCAAAATAATTTATTACATATTATTACCTTATATTACTTTAGCCTTATCAATATTATAGTAAGTAATTCTAATATTAAGTAATTCTTAAATGTGGCCAACGGTTTTGTTGAGTGAATATGGCAGTGGGTAATTGCCTTTTCTGAAATTATTCAAAATTTGATTGTGCTTTATTGGCACAGATTTAAAGAATATACGGTAGAGCCGTTATGGCATTTATATATATTGAATGTGCATTGTATGCACAGATTGTATCTATTACCTATATATCTATATATAGTATATTTGTGTGTTACGAAAAAGTAGCAATGAAAAATATTATAAGAAAAACTTTTCTTCCTTAGTTTACTTGCTGGGTTTTCTTAAGTAAAATATTTGCTTTGTTAGATTCTGACTCCTAGTTTTAATACTAGAAGAGCTTGTTGAATCTTGTGGGATACACCTTAACCTTAACCGATGAAATATCCTTAAGGACAATGCCATAGGCACACCTCAAGCTACGAGATTTCCGTGATTTCCAACTTTTTCCAACACAGTTTTCCCTTTTGAATCTCTTTTCTATCGATTTTATTCGTTTCCAATGCATCTTATTGTCTTAGTTATATTATTCTTGTGGTTATAATCATTGATAGTAGACATTTTTGTTCATATTTGTGTATTTAGTTGTTTAAGTGTGGAATGTATTTTTTAAGTATGTTGTTGGCCTGGAATCTCTATTGAAATTGTGGTTTCAAGATTTATGTTTAGTCTCTTGTTTTTTTTAAACCTGATATTCTATGTTCATGTGTTCTCCATGGCTAATATTTGTCTGAATTAGTTTGATGGTGCCTTGTTTAGCATAGTGTGATGTCATTTTGAAATGGTTTAAATCCTTGCTCGATAAAAAAATATTTATCTCCTTTTCTTTTGTTGTTTTGATCTCAAGTCTCATCTCGTGTAGTCTCAAACTTGTTCTTATTCTGTTTTAAGTTAGATTTCAAGATGAAATTTATCTCAAGTTCGTAGCTGTTTAAATTTTGTACCTATCTAAGCTTTGAATTATTAGTTCAATTGTTCTATCTTGATCTAACTTTATGTTGTTTTTTTCATGGCCTATTCTATTGATTGTTCATATATATACATTTCATGTCTTCTGTGCATTCAAGTTCTATATTAGAATTTAGTCCCAGTGATTAATATGAATATAGTTACTTGTCGTGTAATTGTGTTCTTTCAAAAATATCATTAGTTTAGCATTTAATGGTTATAACAACTTATTTTAATTTAATTTCTCTCATATGACTTGCTTTTGTTAGTGCATAATTCATGACTATTTGGTTTTAATTCCCTACTGCTCCTCCTATCTTATGCTTGGAAATGGAATAATGAAACATTAACAAACTATTAATTCCCATTTTTATTTGCTTATATGTGATTCTGAGTTGGACCTCAAAATTTGTATCCTTGCACTCCGGATTGGGTCATGTCAGCTCGATGAATGATGAGAGAGATTTTTTAAAATATTTATTTTATACATATTCAGGGATCTGGATGGAAAAAAAAAAGTCAATGACTAAAAACCTCCCTTTTCTTATTTCCATTTTCCAATTAAATCATTCATTTCATTCTCAAATTATGTTTCAACTTCAATTTCTCCTGTCAATTCTCACTTTATCATTCGCTGCCCAATCATATTCTTCCACGTCACAATTCTCTATTCTCCAATCCAATCATCCCCCAAAACCTAACCTCTTATCCATCTCTGTCACCGGGTTTGGCGCTGCAGGCGATGGCGTCAAATACGACACCGTTCCAATCCAGAAAGCTATAAACGCATGCTCGGCTATCGTATCCAAACATCGTCATCAATGCCACGTTATCTTCCCGCCGGGAAAGTACCTAACGGCAACAATATTCGTGAAATCCGGCGTCGTATTGGATATTCAACAGAAGGCAACGATTTTGGGAGGATCGAAGTTAGAGGATTACCCGAAGGAGCAGAGCAGGTGGTATGTGGTACTGGCGGAGGATGCGGTGGATGTTGGGATCATCGGAGGAGGAGAAATCAATGGACAGGGATTGAAGTTTGTAGAAAGATTTGATGAGAAGAAGAATGTGATGGTGAGCTGGAACCATACAGGAGCTTGCTTTGGAGATGAGTGTAGGCCGAGGTTGGTAGGGTTCATCGGCTGCCGGAATATTAAGGTCTCCGATGTTAGACTCATTGAACCTGCTCATTGGTGGTATGTGCTCTTCAACTTCTTTTTTTTTGGGAGTTGGGGAACTAAAATGTTCATTTGATTGAAGGAATTTTATTTGCCAAACAAATTCCTACTAAATTTGAATATTTGATAATTTTTACCTTACATTTTGTTTAGATGGTTGTTATATATTGTTTCATTACCAAATTGTATTGTTGAAATGCTGTAACATTTTGATAGATTATATCATTTTCGTTGTTATGTGATATGAAACATTAATAACTTGAAAGATAAACCTACGAGAAAAATAGAATATAAGATAAATCTACTATAAAAAGATAGGTAAATAATAAAATAGAATTATTAATAATAAAATGATAAAAGGAGAAAAAAAAAAAGTAACAATGTGAGCACCAAATTGTTGGTTACAGAGGTTTTTCGTCGTTAATTAATGATGTGATATATTAAAATTTAAGAAAATCACAATAAATATTGTATTTAAACTAAACAACATAATATAATAGAGAAAATGGTCAAATGCCCCCACAACCTATAGTCGAATTCTCAACTACACACTTATATTTCACGGGAATCCTATTACCCCCTTGGACTATTTTAAAGCGAAACATATACCACCCTAAAACTAGAGAACCACATGCTTCACATGTGGTGTGCACACGCGCTACAGCTGTCAAATATCATATATATAAAAAAAAAGAAGAAGTAAATGTTGTTCTTTTTCATTGCAAACATCATCTCTCCCTCCACCCAATTTTTCCGTAGTCACCCACCCCCACCTTCACCTTCCATAACCCACAAATCAGATCTCAATTCAAGATCCATATCAACACTTATCATCTCTTTTTTGGGTAAAAGAAATCAACAATATTTATCATCAGCACCAGCACCACCAAAACAATTTTATCAACCATTTAAACCACTCCCTTCACTTCTCCCATCCAAATTCTGCAATCTTGGCACCGATTTCAAGTTCGGAGTTCTCGCTAATCGTCTTGGACTTGAGTACGACTACTCCCTTTTTGATTCCTTCTGTAAATAGTGAAGGATTTACGCCTTTTAAACTTGAGGAAATCATCTGGGTTATCAGGGTTGAGCATAATCGACTGGTGATTGCTACTCAAGTTCGTAAAGTTCTTATTGGGTGGAGTTTGAATTCTTCATCGAACAATAATAGAGATTAGAGATAAGATCTGAAGGTTGATGAATTTTATTAGAGTAAAGAGATTAATGATGATTTAATTTTATTCACTATATGAGTAATAGTTTTAATGCTTATTTGGTGATTCGATGGTAATTTGCCGTGTTAAGAATTGTGAGTAAATAGTGACACAAATTATGAGAAAGTATTAAAAGATGGGCTGCTATGGTAGTGGTGGTTCAACAATGGTGATGAAGGAAATATACAGGTTAGGGTGATTTTTTTGAGTGATGAGAGAGAGAGGGGAAAAAGAAAAGAAATAAGAAACCAAAAAAATAGAGAAAATTAAATAAAAGACAAAAGTAAAAAAATTATATTTTAAAAAAAGTCAAAATATTTTAAAAATATCTTTTTATCAGTTTTTTCAATTTTCACATGCCTTCAAGAGAGTGAGCACACTCTCTGTGCCAAGTCAGCACTTAAGGGTGCAGTTATACCGCTTTAAAATAGTCCAAGGGGGTAATAGGACTCCCATAAAATATAAGTGTGTAGTTGAGAATTCGATTATAGGTTAAGGGGGTATTTGACCATTTAACAACCACTCAAACAAGTTGTTAATGTATGATCTCATCCCAAAGAAGTAACATACAAACGTCTACCATTTAATTTTTTTTTTCACATGATAATTTCCAAGTAAAATTTATTTCTAAAAAAAAATAAAATATATATTTCTTACTTTTTAAAATTTATAAATTTTTTAGATAATCTATCCCGGGTCAACTTAGTAAAAGTTTTGGTTGGAACTAGATCTTTATGCTAAATATTTTTGTTTGAATAATTTGTCAAATATTTTACAGATTTGACCCTAAAAAACAATACACAGTTGAACCAAATATGTACTGTATTTAAAGAAGAAAATTTCTTTTACACAGTTCGAAGTTCATTATTCTTGGTAAAACTTTGCATTAGGTTTAAAAAGAAAAAGTGCTAATTTTTCGAGTAAAAAGAAAATAGTTCTAATGAAGTATCTTTTACAGATTTGACCCAAGAGAAAATACAACAACAACATAACAAGTGAAATCTCACAAATGAGGTTTGGGGAGGTAGATAGGTTGTTGTCGAAAGACCCTCGGCTCAAGTGCAACAAACCCAGGTACAATTAAGATAGAGACAATGACACAAAAAATAGTACGATAATCGAAATATCTAAACAAGAACTATAACAATACTAGTATAACACCAACTACCCTAAGCAAGACAGCACTACAATCTACTAACCTTCTACCCTAATACATGTTCTCTACACCCTCTTATCTAGGGTCATGTCTTCGATAATCTGAAGCTGGGTCATATCCTGTCTTCTCACCTCTTCCCAATACTTCTTCGGCGTACCTGTGCCTGTCCTCGTACCCTGTATAACCAATCTCTCTCTGCATCTATGCATCTCCTCTTCACAAGTCCAAACCATCTCAGTCTCGCTTCCCTCATCTTGTCCACCACGGAGGCCACTCCCACCTTTTTACGAATATCCTCATTTCTAACTTTATCGTTGCTAGTATGACCACATATCCACTTTAGCATCCCCATCTCCACAACATTCATCTTTTGGGCATGAGAGTTTTTAACTGGCCAACACTCTGCCCCATACAACAAAGTCTGTCAAATGTCCACTCTATAGAACTTACCTTTGAGTTCTGGGAGTACCTTTTTATCTTACAAGACTCCATAGGCGAGCCTCCACTTCATGCTGCACCAATACGATGTGTGATATCATTGTCGATGTCCCTGCTCCCCTGAGTTATAGACCCAATATACTTAAATCTGTCGCTCTTGGGGATATTTCATTTGTCAAGCCTCACATCCACGCCTACCTCATACATCGTATCACTTACTTACTATGTCTTGGTACTGCTTAATCTGAATCCTTTAGTTTCCAAAGTTTGTATCCACGCCTCTAGCGTAGAATTAACTCCATTGCACGTCTCATTAATCAGTACTATGTCATCCGCAACTAACAAATACACCAAGGCACTTCATCTTGAATATTTCGTGTCAATTCATCCATCACCACGGCAAATAGAAATAGACTAAGAGATGATCTCGGGTGCAACCCCATCTCCACAGGGAAGTGCTTTGAATCTCCTCCCACTGTTCTTACCCGTGTTTTGGCTCTTTCGTGCATGTCTTTTATCGCCCTAATGTAGGCCACCGATGCACCTCTTGCTTTCGGGCATTGCCACAAGACCTCCCTTGAGACTTTGTTGTAGGCCTTCTTGAGGTCAATGAACACCTTATGTAAGTCCTTCTTCCTTTCCCGATATTTCTCCATCAATCTCCTCACCAGATGGATAGCTTTTGACATGAACCCAAACTGATTCTCAGAAATAAGACACACCCTCCTTCATCTCCACCACTCTCTCCCAAACTTTCATAGTGTGGCTTAACAACTTAATACCCCTATAGTTGTTGCAATTTTGGATATCACCCTGTTCTTCCACAGCGGAACCATCGTACTCCACCTCCATTCCTCAGGCATCTTAGCTGTCTTAAGACTGACATTAAATAAGCTAGTCAGCCATTCAAAACCTGCTCTATCCGGGCTCTTTCAAAGCTCCACGGGGATCTCATTTGGATTTGTTGCTTTTCCCCTGCTCATCCTACTAATAGCACACTTCACTTCCTTAACCCTAAAACACTTGCCCAAAATTCTGATGTCTTTTGGAGTGCTCCAACTCACCCCATACAATGTCTCTGTCCCTATCTTCATTCAAGAGTTTGTGGAATTGAAAAAAAATATCTCTATATCTAAAAGAAGAAAAAACTATAATTGATAATGTAAAAATATTTACGCATTTAGTCTTAGTGTAGTATGTGCTAAAATAGTGTAAAAAACTATAATTGATAGTCCACACTAGGGTAAATTGATAGTGTAAAAAACTATACTTGCTAGTGTTTAAATAATATATAAAACAATAAACTCTTAATGTCCACACTAGGGTCTCTTTAATTCACAGCCAAGATTCAATCTGCATTTCACTCCATCCATTTATTTGCTGTGATTGTGTGACTGGATATAGATTTTAAGATATTAAAGAACTGTTTTTCCATGAGCATTTTTCACTTTTTTCGGGATTTTTTTTTCACTTTATTTGAAAATTAAGTTTGGCCATGAAAATTTCAAATACAACTTCAAGTTGTATTTGGAATTTGGAAAATAACCAAAACCATGTTTTTCACTTTTTTCACTAAGTCACCATTTGGCCATGAAAATAGAAAAGTATTACTCCGTCCGTTCCAATTTAAGTGAGTTAGTTTGACTTGGCATGGAGTTTAAGAAAGAAAGAAAGACTTTTGAAACTTGTGGTCTAAAATAAGTCATAGATATTTATGTGGTTAGAAATCATTTCATTAAGGGTAAAAAGGACATTTTAAAGTTAAATTGTTACTAAATATAAAAATATGTCATTCGTTTTGGGACTGAATAAAAAGGAAAGTAAATCATATAAATTAGGATAGAGGGAGTAACTTTATTTGGAATTTTCAAAGTTGGAGTTGTGTCTGGTCATACTTTTTACTAAGAATATTTAGAATGTGAATGTATTTTTTCTATTATGATATATACCCTATTTTTTTTAAACTATCAATCACCCAACTTGACTAATTTACATAATCCATATAATCAAATTTGCTCTAAAAGTGTAATATCTCAAAATATAGTTACATAATGTCATAAATTAGCTTTCATATACGAGCTACTACATACTATTACAAATATTTTTCACTTTATTTTGAAATTTTTGAAGTTGAAAATGTATTTGTTATAACATTTTACCTATATGATGTAAAGTAATGGTTGTAAAAAAAGCAAATATCACACTTCACACTAAAGTGAAAGCATGAATAATTTTTAAAATGTTGTGAAGTTGCGTAAAGATAAATAGTAAATGTTTCAAAATAGAAAGTGTCATATTTAATTGGAATTGAAGGGGTAAATAGAAAGGATATCCTTATTCATATTATATATCTTGCTTACTACTAGTTTAGTCCAAGTATGATCACAGATATAGATTGGTGTTCATAGATATGGACCTTTAATCTTCTTTTTTCCTCTTTAAAGGTCAATCTCTTAAATTCTGTTTTCAAACATTATTCTATATTCCGTTCAGTGTTGTGCATTTATTTCAAGAAGCCATTTAATGGTATGATATTGTTGCAGTTTGCATGTTGTACGAAGTGATAAGACATCAATCTGTGATGTAACCATATATGGGAACTTCAATTCACCCAACAACGATGGTATAGACATAGAGGACTCTAACAATACAGTTATCACTAGATGCAACATCAATACAGGAGACGATGCTATCTGTCCAAAGTCATCAAATGGACCTGTCTACAACCTCACAGCAACAGACTGCTGGATTCGAACAAAATCTTCTGCCATCAAACTTGGAAGCGCTAGCTTTTACACGTTCAAGAATTTCTTGTTTGACAACATTACAATTGTTGAATCTCATAGAGGCCTCGCTCTACAAATTCGAGATGGAGGTATTCCACTTTGGATCTTTTCTGCTAGAATGACAATTGATATAGTATTAAATTGCAAGATTTTCAGCTTTCTATCTTTGCTCCGTGCTTCATACTAGCATTTCATGAATACATTTTACTCGTGCAGAATTAAAACTTAAATCTTATACTGTTCTGATGTTTTAGTCATCCCATTTTGGTTTGTTACCTACAAGTCAATGTTGCTTGTTGTAGTTGCCAGGAACTAGTCATTGAAATGTCAAACAGCTTGGTGCACCTAAATTAAGAACTTGGATATTCTGATTGCTTAACTTTGTTGAACTAACGTAATCAATTGGATTTAATGTTATTTATAGCACCTAATATGATCCTATTTCAGTTAAGTTCTTAGTTATTGTTTTATGTTGCCCCTTATGTACTGAAGAACATGGTTCTTCAGCAACTATGCAAGAAAGTAATTGCAGGATAAAGTAAATCAACACAAGTTTTTACATGGAAAAAATTCTTCTCCCAGGAGCAAAAAAACAACAGCCCCCCCCTCTCTCTCTCAATTTACCACTAAATTTGAGTTACTAGTCAACCAAGAAGCTAACCATTATAGCACATTTTCTACTCTACAATTCACCTGTTGTAGCTAACTTCTTCAACGACTCTATCCAGTTGAGGAAGCCTTTAAAAACTCAAAATAACCTAATATAAATTACTAGGAATGTAAAGGTTTTCAATTAAGCACAATAAATCAAATTAAGCACAATAAATCATACTAAACAACAAGAATTATTTTGAATAACACTTGATAGGAATAGGTTCTTCTGACTGTTGTCAATTGATTCTCTCTCACACGAAGACACACAGTTGATTCTTCTCGGTGCGCTTTCTTCTCTTTATGTTTTGATGTCTTAGAAAACATCAGAGTAACACTTTATATAGGAGTAGATGGCCACTTCTTGTTCTCCCAATTCAACATGGATTAGATCAAGATTCTAAATCCAAGTTTGACTTGGTTCTTCGTTCACGCTTTTGGTCACTGTTTTGCTCTTCTATTTCCAGAGCTTCTTCCATGTATCCAAATATGATAATGTCTCCATAGTCTTCCTTGTTTTTTGTGTCATTGGGTTAGTCATAATCATAATTCCTCAAAGAATCCTTCTACGCTTATTGGAATCTGTTTTGCACCGATCAACTGTCTTCTTACAGTCTACTGGGAGGGACCTGGTTCCTTACTTCTCTGCAGTGTACTCTTGATAACAGCTCTTGTAGTAGACATGTTAAGGAACTGGTTCTTCAGTATTTTTTTGTTATAGTCACGAGCAGTCCTTATTTGAGAGATGTATGAAATCTGATTCTTGCATATGTTTGTTTGTTATGTTTTGGTAATCATTTGTTAATCATCAAAGCTTCATATTGTTAGCCTAGCTCATAACTCACATAGCTCTCCCTAACTCATGACTCTTAGCTCAACATTAGTTTTCTTGTATTTATTCGTTTGTTCGACATACTTGAAATGATTGTTCTACATGCTTGAAATGTAAGAAGTAGACTGTACAATGCTTTTAAACATTTTTCTTTACTCTTTCGCTTGATCTGCTGAATAAAGGACCAATTGTTAAGCTAAGTCTCAAGATTGTTATCTTATTCTCATGCATCTACCTCTACTTTCGTATCTTGCTTTTTCGAATTTCAGTTTGCATGTCTTATTTGATTATTTACCGAGCAGGAATTGTTAGTGACATGACCTTCTCAAACATAAACATCAGCACAAGATACTACCACCCATCATGGTGGGGAAGAGCAGAGCCTATCTATGTGACAACCTGTCCAAGGGATGCTAGTTCAAAAGCAGGTTCAATTTCCAATTTGCTATTTGTCAACATCACAGCAACTTCTGAAAACGGCATCTTCTTATCGGGGTCAGGAGGTGGAGTCCTGAGCAATCTAAAGTTCTTAAACATGAACCTGACGTACAA